>JAQQSW010008536.1:0-13446 GCA_028646575.1 Pseudocheirus occidentalis
GAGCATGGTAATAATTCTTTTATCTTTCCACGCAAGAAGCGTAGTATTATTCTTTCTGTGTGCAACTGTTTTAGTGCTTGAGAGGGGACATCCGAGTGATATGCTAGAATTCCGATGTCCCCTGAGAGGGGACAGCGGAGTGCAAAGGGTTAATACTCTGTTTTGCCCATGGGTCATGGTGGATGTTTTAAAATTCTAATTTACTCAGTCTTTGGTTCCAATAAAATGTAGTGGCTGTTTTTTCACACAGGTAGCTTCTAGTTACCTTTCAGAAATTAAATGTTGCACAATGCCTGATGCTCTTCTTAAGCAGTAGACACTCAGGTATTGTTGATGGACTGAATTAATCAATGATGTTGTCACTATTTTTTTATTCATAGTTTAAGAAGCAGATTATGGAGTGGCTAAACAAAAGCCCCAATGTGGACCATTTGCTTTCTATTAAGAAGACTCTTAAAGGCTTGAAAGCCCAACTGAGATGGAAATTGGTTGAAAAGAACAACTTGGAGGAGGTATGACTACACTGGTGCCTGCCTGGGTCCTGCTGTGACTTGGCCAGTGTTCTCAGTGCAGTTGCAGGCAGATTGGCTTCCATTAGGTAGCTCCTTTTTTTAAAGGAATCTGAGGATGAAGATTTAATAATGCATATAAAAATCACCACTGAAAATGGTTATTACTTCAGATTTTTCATTTACTTGGTTTAAAAAAAGTGGAGGGAGTTAAAATTGGAGTACTTAAAAGTTTAGTTTTTGAGTTTTCGTATCTCAAACACCTTTTAACAGTTTCTCCAGGATGTCTTTATAAGTTTGAAAATTTGGAAAAAGTTTTCTTATGGCTTGTGCTTTAAAAGAAATTTTCATTTGTTTCAGTTAGGTTGGATCATAAATAATATTCTATTGTGTTTCCCAAAAGCTAAGTAGTTCTGAAAAAATAATGTTTCTTCCAAAAGCTTAAAGTCAGGAAAAAGGTGATTTTATATTAATGGAATATCTCCTGTGTCGTCTGATATTGAAAAGTCCTTACTTGAAATTTTTCAAATTTCTTTTCTGATGCTCATTTTTCATGCCTTGGTTGTACAAGTTCCTCTTCCTCCCTTTCCTTTGTGTGCTACCCTTGGCTTAGTTTACCTTGTTTGTGGAAAATGAAAGGCATAAACCAGAACTCTCTTTGTTCTTGTTGTAATTAGTATTACCAGAGATAGTTACATGGGCCTGCGAGAATAGAATGGGCCCATGGAATGGGTGAGGGGGTGGTGAGAAGCATTTCTTCAGTGCCCATTCTTTGCCAGATACTTTACAAATATGAACTCACTTGGTCCTCGCAGCCTCCTTCAGTTGGGCCAGCTGAGGCAGGTGGAGGTTAAGTGGTGATTATACAACAAATGTCTCAGGCTGGGTTTGCTTAACCTTCAGGGAAAATTGTTTGGTTCTTCTTATTTCTTAATAGTAGTGAGAAAAACAGTGAATTGCTGGTGTAGATTAAAATTCTGGGGTCCTTTGAAGAAGACCAGTAGTCCCTTGTTCTTCCTCTAGGACGTAACTCGCCTGGCTCTGGGGCGAGGTTTCTGCTGGTGCTGTTTCTGTGTAATAGGCAATAGGAGACAGGTGGTCAGTGAATTGTCTGTTGCTTTTGCCCACTGACCACCTTTTTATGGCAAATTATTTTGTCTTTACATTTTATAAACAAGGAGAATGTGTTTACATTTCATTTTTTCTTGTAGTTAATGATTCTTTGTTTTTATTGTTGTCATTTAGTCATGTTCCACTCTTTGTGGCCTCATTCAGGGTCTACTTGGCCCAGATACGGGAGTGGTTGGCCATTTCCTTCTCCAGCTCATTTTTCAGATGAGGAAATGGAGGCAAATGGAGTTAAGTGACTTGCCCAGGGTCACACAGCTAGTATCTAAAGCTAGATTTGCAGTCAGGAAGAGGAGTCTGTGCACTATGGTCCCACCTAGCTGCCCTACCTTCTTCCTACCTGCACTAATTTTTCTGTTCTCTGAATTCCTGTTGTACTCAGCCCATAACTGTAGAGCTGAACACTTATTCTTGTTTATTTGTTTACTGCGTGTTAATTATATTTCCCCGTGTGGATCGAGATGGGGCTGCTCCTTCAACGACTGTTTAACAAAGCTGTGGATGTGATATTGTCTTAGCCTTCACGGAGTTCACCATCTAGTTGGGGAAATAAGATGTATATTTGTGAATTGCTCACTAACAGAACAAGGAAGCCAAAGTCCCAGTGAGTCATGTGGACAGTAGAAACGTTTCCTGGAAGAACCGGAACTGGAGATTGGCACGAGAAGTTGGGTGGAATTTGGATAGTCACAGAGGAGGGGAGAGGCCTTTGCAGAAAGGGGTCAATGGCAAGATAGGTAGGATGAGTATGGGGGCTTCCTACATGGTGAGATTGAAAGGTAGCTTTGGAAATTAGTTGTGGAGGGTCTTGAGGGCTGGGGGAGAGAAGGAAAGGAGGGATGAGATGACAGTCAGTTTACAATGGGCAGGGACTGTGAGTGTTTAGTTACATAGTTCAGCCCCATGCTTAGGCAGATGAGGAAACTACAGTCTAGTTCAGTGACTTGCCCAAGGTCACCTGGCAAATCAGCGTCTGATGGGGGATTCAAACCCGGCTTGGCCTATCTCTGGGTCTGACCATTATACTGTAGTTATCTTTTCCATGTTATAGGAGTTAGGGGCACGGCACCCCCTCTATCTGGAAAATCTGCATAAACCTTTTTGGCCCTGCCTTTGTACCAGAGAAGAACATTGTTTATACTTTTGTTATTAAAAGATAAAACGTGTTGATATTATACAATACCGTATGTCTATTTTATGCATTTCCAAGTTCCTGAACTTTTCCCGGGTTGTCTGCTGGCCTTTGCACATCATCTGTACCTTTCTCAAAAGTCCCCCCAAATTCCCATTTCATCTGTTGTTGATCCAAGATCTCCAAGCTGTGATGGGGAAAGCTGAGATGTGGAGGATGATGACTGCGCACTTGCTTCTCAAGGGATTGTGGGGGAGACAAGAAGGAAGCATTGAGAGAACTTGCTGACTGATGAGATTGTCTTTATTTTGCCACAGTGCTGAGGAGCTACTCTTTTGGCTAATTTTTTAATCTAGTTAAACATAAGAACACAAGTGGAAAATGAGCCATTTTTAGATCCGAGTCTCACTCATTTTTGATGACAGTAGTCGGCTTATTTCTGCTGAAAAAAGTGGATAGTCATCATCAAGAAGAAAAATCCCAGTCATTGACATTTGCTACTCATAGCTTCTGCCTCCTTGACCACTATCCCTTTCTTGGGGAAAGTCTTTTTGGGTAGTTGTATTGAAATGAATTGAATGATAATAATAAATATTTTTGTTTTCTATTAGGAACCCAGAAAATTGTCTCAGTTTCTCCTAAGAAACATGTAGAATAGCTTTGATTTTTCTTCTGATTATAGGCTGATGACTGTGATGAATGTGAAATTGAAAAAGTAAAAGAAGAAATCATTCAGTTGCGTCATCATGTCTTTGAGAAAATTTACCACGAGCAAGAGGAATATGTAAGTTCTGGGCTAGGTCTATATTGAGAGATTGGCTCCTAAGAGCAAGCACCCAGGCTGCTGGGCACCGTAGTGCCCAGTGTGACAGAGAGACCCCCATAGGTATGGACCCTAGCCGTCAGCCACCCCCTTGTCACCTGGAACATCCTTCCTATCTATAATAGCAGTGGTCCAACCTTCTCTTGTGTCTCTTGGATGTTGGGAAGACAGAAGGAGGTCCCAGGAGAAGCAGTATGTGGCCTCACATTGTATGTAGTTGTTAATAATATAGGATTTACTGGTATCACCTAGGAATGGGGCCCTCCTTCCAGCAGACAGCCAGGGACTGGATGAGGATTCAGAAAATTTGTCCCTGAGAGTGATTATTTGGGCAGAATTCCTTCAGTTTGCACATTGGCTTCAATATCTTTCTCATAGTTACATGTATGTTGTTATGTTTTTGTTACATGGAACAAGCTGTGCCAATAAGCAATTTAAAAACTCAAATCAATCCAGTATAAACATGGCAGTTTTTCTGTCTGTTTTGGGCTGTGGATTGGGGCCTTTAATAACTGGGGTTTTCCTGTACATTTCTGCAAGAAAGCATAGGTTTTTTTTCCCACTTGTAAAGTCTAGGTCTAGACAGGAAAGGAATATTCATTTTTTGTTCCTATTCTAGTATTTCTTTAATAAAAGTCTCAGTTGCATTATTGAACATCTTTAATAGCTGCATATATAGTTAAAGTCAAACTTTCACACTTCAGAAATTAAGGCAGACAGAGAAGAGAAACATGGAATAAATTTGTATTTTCTGAAATAGTGACTAGTTGTTTTAATTTCAGGAGAAGCTAGCTAGTTTGGTGCAAAAGTGGTTCCCTGAGTTACCTCTTCTTCACCCAGAAGCAGGAATACTTAAATACATGGTAAGTTTGGGTGACCAGGAAATCTGAGGAAAACATTCAGAAAAATGAAGGCTCTTGATATCTCAAATTTTCACTGCAAAGAAGAAATGTTTCACTCAGCAGCTGCGATATCCTTCAGACATTAAAGTACAGGAAAACTCTTATTTTGTGTAATGCTTTGTACATATATCTTTAGCTACTGATAATGAAACCACATGTGTTACCCAGAACTCTGGAGGAATTTTGACTGTTAGCCTGGAACGGGACCTTTTGGATGCTGAGCCCATGAAAGAGCTGAGCAGCAAGCGTCCTCTGGTGTGTTCTGAAGTGGATGGCAAGAAGGTTCTTCTGAAGGTCAGTCTTGGTTCTTGTAGCTAATGGAGGGCTTATAGGATTAAATTGGGGTGGGGTTTCCTTTTAAGCAACCTAAAAATAATGGAGGTTCTCTTTGGAAGAATATGTTTGTAATTAAAGTATCTGTCCGTTCCTTCTACATTCTCTTGAGGGACAGCTGCCAATGAACATTTGGAAAGATTTTTTTTCCCCCTTAGCCAACCAATCTTTTTTTTTTTTTCATATCATACTCCTGGTGATTTCTATGAATCAAAGTTCCTGCTTTTCTTACTGTTAGGCTTAAGTGAGATTAGTGGCTGTTGGATTTTCCCTCCTGTTCCTGGAAGTACATCATGTAAGAAGCTATTAGCTTGACAATCAGATAAAACATGTTTGTACGTTTGAAAATAAGGGGTTTGCAGCATCACTTCCTTTGCTCAGGCAGAAGCACAGTAGTCTTTAGTATGACATTTCATATTGCAGTTTTTAGTGTGATAATAGTCATTTTTACTGTCATCGTTTTGCCTGTCAGCCAACAAACTGTGCCACGTTGTCCTGTTTGATTCTCACAGCAGTCAGGTGAGCTAGCTGATGCTTGTTTCTTTTTTTGGTTTTTAAATCCGTTTTATTGAAATCCTTTGTTTTTTTCCTCTCCATCTCGTGTCACAAATAGTATTTTTTAAAGTGAAAAAACAAAAAAGGAAAACAATCTGGAGACGTGTGCAGTGTGTGCTCTCGCCTCCACAGAGGTATTGGGCGGAGCATCAGCTCCTGCCTCTTCTGAGCTGTGCTTCTCTGTACATTTGCCAAACATTTACTTTGGAATTTTGTGTTGTTTTGTCCGTTTGTGGTGTTGTCGTCATTTCATGTCTGTGTTTTTCTTGGTTCTGCTGGAATCACTTTGTGTCTGTTCACGTACGTCTTTCCGTGTTTCTGTGTCTTCATCACATGCATCATTTCTTAACTGCCCCAGCCCAGTCCCATTCCAGTAAGTTCACGGACCACAGTGTGTTTAAACATTCTCAAATCGATGGGCATCTGCTTGGTTTCCACATTTTGTTCTCATAAAAAAAAGTGCTGCTGTAAATATTTTGGGGTGTGTGCGTGCATATGTGTGTGTGTCCTTTCTTCTTATCATTGACGTCCTTGGGGAATGAGCCTAGAAAATAGAATATTTGGGTCATGGGGTAGGAACATTTTAGTTACTTTATTTGTATAATTCCAAATTGCTTTCCAGAATGGTTGTATCACTTCAGGCTCTACCAAGTGCCATAGAGTACTTGTCTTCCCATAGCTTCTCCAACATTGACTGTTCCCAGCTTTTCCCATCTTGACTAATTTTCAGGGTGTGAAGTGAAGCCTCAGGGTAATTTTAATTTGCATTTCTCTTATTAATGATTTGGAGCATTCTTTCAGCTGTTAATAGTTTAAAATTCTTTTGAGAACTGTTTGGTTTTAGATATTTTTGTTAATTGTATATCTTGAATACCAAACCTGTATCAGAACATCTTGATTCAAAATTGCTTTAAAAAACCATTTGTGATGCTAATAATATTATCCAGATTTTATAGCTCAGTAGGAAGTAGCAGAGGGGTATGGATGGTGGCCTTGTGGCACCCAGGTTGGCCTCTCCCTGTGTGGCACAGGAGCCTTGTCTCTTGGCTCTAGGGCTATTCTGTTGATATGGACACAGAGGCCACAGTGATCCAGCGAGCAGCCAGCTACCACAAGGCTTGGAGAGAGGCCAAGGAAGAGTCGGGATTGTTGCCCCTGATGTTCCTCTTTCTGTGTAAGGTAAAATACAGATTTTTCAAGTTAACTCATGAATATTTTTTATTTTTTGAAACCTAGGAAAGATTTTCTTTGGTATAGATGGACTGTTTCAGATTTCACTGGAAACAGTTATTCCTTTTAACATGCTAGAAAATCAATTATTTACTTTAAAAATTGTGTCAGACTCATTGTCACTCTTGAATCACAATATCTCTCCTTTTTGCTCTTAGTCTGACCCTTTGGCTTATCTGATGGTCCCCTATTATCCTAGAGCAAGTCTGGGTGCCGTCCAGGCCAGCATGCCTTTGTCGGCAGAAGTAAGTAGTGGGACAGAGGGCTCGGGCATCTTAATCCTGGAGCTTATGAAACCTTTCTTTCTTAGCAAATGCTGTATTATTTCTTGAGAATTCCCACTTTTCAGCAAAGTCCTTACAAGGAACATGGGAGAAAACCTCCAGTAACAGGCATTTTTCTTAAGTACCTAACTTGCTTATTCCCTGCGTGTTACACCGTGCCTTGGCTAGATAATAAAATAATACCAGGTCATGTCATTAATTTGCACTGTATCCTTTTCCGGGCCTTTTCATTGTTCATTTCCTTACAAATTTTATAGCTATTTTTTTTTCTGCAATTGTAGGTAATATGCAAATTCTAATTCTAGTATCCATACTTTGCATCACTTTGCCTTTTCATGTTTTTTGTGACACAGTAGTAGTTGATTACATTATATGCCACATTTATTCAGCTATATCTGCTGTTCATCTTCTAGGCAGTTTACACCACTCTAAAGCAATTACAAATATCTCTGAATTGGAAGTCTTTTACATATTTGTTGTTGTTTCGTGTCTAGCACAATCATGACCCCATTTGAGGTCTTCTTTGCAAAGATATTGGAGGGGTTTGCCATTTCTTTGTCTAGGTCATTTTACAGATGAGGAAACTGAGGCAAACAGGGTGAAGGGACCTGCCCAGGGTCCCACAGCTAGTAAATATCTACGTTGTATTTGAACTTGGGTCTTCCTGACTTTAGACCCGGTGCTCTATCCATTGTATCACCCAGCTGCCACTTTTTACTTTTGTCCATATATTAATTTTTAATAATGTTCCCTAGTGGTTAGACAAGTTGAAGGGCATTAGGGGTTTTTATAACTAACTCTGTTGCCGTCTTCCTCCCATCCAAATCTCACACCACTTTATAGTCTTACCAATAATGCAATCGAGTGTCATTTTCCTTTTAGCCCCTGTACGTGGGAATATAATTGTTTTTAGAGTTTGGGGGCTAATTTGCTAGGTATTTGGTGGTGCCTTCAAGTTTTTAATTTGCATTTTTCCTCTTTGAGTTTGAATAGCATTTCAATTGAACATTACCTGCTCTGTCTATTTTAATCATTTTGCCGTTGGGGAATGGTTATTATTATTTTTGTTCTGGATGTCAGATATTTATCAGGTATGTTTGTTACAGGTGCTCCAGTTTTTTTCCTAACCTGTTCTTCTTTTCTTTAAACATTACTTTTTATCTTAGAAAATCTTTTTGGTAGTCATAACCACCATCCCTTTTTCTCCTATAGTTTCCTCTATTTTATAATTTTTTTTCTCTATCATAAAGAACAAATCTTCCTTCCTTTCCACTTTTTTCTGACTTTAAAACATTGAACTAAGGCAGTGGTTCTCAACCTTCCTAATACTGTGACCCTTTAATACTCGTATGTGGGCATCTGTGCATGTGAGAAGACAGAGGAGCCATGTCTGAGTTCCTAAGACCATTGGAAATATGTGTTTTTTGATGGTCTTAGGCGACCCCTGTGAAAGGGTTGTTTGACCCCCCAGAGGGGTCGTGATCCACAGGTTGAGAACCGCTGAGCTCAGGGACCCCATTGGATTTTACTGCACAGTGTGAAGTGCGATCCCAGTCTTTCTACTGTTTGGTGTTTCCATTTCTCCTTTTTCATAACCCCAGTTTTTAAGTTCAGTCTTCTTAAGTGATTATCATTAAAACAGTGACTAAACAGAGTATCTGTAGGGGCTTTGGGTGGTTTGCTGTCTTGAAAAAAGTAGGAAAATGCTCAACTCTCTTCATTTTTAAGCCCAGAACTTCATCCGGCCTTCTCTGAATTATTTTTCTTTACTCCAGCTAGCCACTATTTGAGAAATCATCATAGCTTTTTAAGGGGGGGGGCTTCTTTTTGGAAAATTGAGCCCCTGATATGATTAGAGAAGGTCCAGGAGCAGAATGAATTGACCATTTAAACATTTTTCTTTGTGTGTGTTGTTAAACTTTAGGAAGCTTTAAAGGTCATGAAGGGTGTTGCGCATGGCCTTCATACGTTGCATAAAGCGAACATCATCCATGGATCGCTGCACCACAACAACATTTTTGTCTTGAACCGAGAACAAGGAATTGTGGGAGATTTTGACTTCACCAAATCTGTGGTAAAAAGTCTAGTGTTGGGGTTGGTTCTTTGAATGACTTTAAATGTGAGTACTCTGTTATCAATAGGTAGCTCTGGACTCAGATGTCCAGTTGTGTACATTTTACACGAGGAGCCCAGAGTAGTCACCCAGCTACTTTGAGCCAATATCTCACAGTTACAGAGCTCTAGAGTCAGAAAGGCCCTTGGCCTCCAATTACTCCAACTCCTGCATGAAGGAATCCCACTAGAGCCCCCCAGATCTCCAGGGGGTCACGAAGCCCTCTAGGGAGGTGTAGCTCACCTCCTGTCTGGGCAGCATCTTCCATTTGGAGCAGCTCTACCTGTCAGCTGGGTCCTTCTGACAGCAAGCCTTAGTTGTCCTCTGTGGCTTGTTCCTATTCGCGTTCTGCTCTGTGGGGTCTGATGGAACAAGTTGAATGCCTCTTCAGCACAGGACATCCCTTTGTATGGGAACATTTGCCCTGAATCTTTTTTTTTCTTAATGCTAAACATGCTTATTTTCTTTAACGGATCTTAATGTGTCATAAACTCACAGCCCTTCACCAGGGTTTGGACACTCCAGCTGGTCAATAGCTTAATAAATTGTGCTTCCTAGAACTTAATACAGTACTCCCACTGAGGGCAGAACACAGTTGGGTTATTACTTCTCTACTTCTGGAAGCTATGCCTGTCCCCCTGACACCAAATCCTGTTCTTTTCACTACATTATTTGCCTTTCTTATGGAATAATTTTTCCTTCTAATTTCTGTGCTGTGTATGTAGTAAGTACTCAGGAAATAACTTCTTTAAATGATTGATTTTTTAGCTTAATAGAAGTTAACTTGACAGTGGAGGGGATGCTCTACTTTCATTTCAGTTCCCGTTGAAAACCTCAGATTTTTGAAAGAAAAACTGTTTTCTCTGCTCTAGCCTTTCACTAAAGACTAGGAGTCTTATCTGCATAGGCTGAAAGTGATTTCTGACAGTTGTTAATAGAATGTGCCATGGTTCATGGGAGGTTGGAAGAAGAGCGCCCAGCTTGCCACACTGAGCAATCGAGTCAGGCCAGTCTGAGTTAGTGGCATGAGGAGTCTGAGTTATGTTTGTTATTTTACAAAGATGACATTTCATTTTCCAAGGATACATGAGATCAGGCAGATGAATAGGTTTTGAACTTAATTCATTAATCAGGTAAGATACCATGTCCCACTGCTGAAAACCTCGTAGCCCTGTATAAATGTGGGCTATTAGTAGTAATGGGAACTGTGGGAAATTGGGTTGCTCTAAATATATTAAAAAATACCCACTTTAGATCATGTCAGATAGTCCTTCCATGATTTCTGTTTCTGTTTAGATTTCCTCACCAGCCCCTTAGATAACAGCACAAAAAGCTTCAATCTCATTGTATTCAGATTTGTGGTTGAATTTTGTGTTCAAATTATCGGAAATTTCAAAATTAGATGAATGATTTGAGTTAAAAATCATAGATCTCTGTAGTGGAGGTAGAGCTTTGGGGGTGGTATCAGGATTTATGATTAGGTCCCTAATGTGTACCAGGAGCTTGACCCTCTGATTTCGAGGCCCAGCCCCGCCACAAGTCATACTTCAGAGGGATGCGTTCATTATTGCCTCTAGTGGAACGACTGGTACGTACTACTGCCATTTATTTTGGTGTGAGAAGTGACTTACTTTAGAATACAGAAACCCTCCTTGACCTTTGAGGGCCTGTTAGCTTGCTTGTTTTTGATTTGTACTTGTCATTTCCTCATGGTAAAGAAATTGTGATCTCTGGGATGGGATCTCCCTCCTCTCTCCTTTACTCAAGTGATGTTGATTGGCACCTGGTCCCTGGGGTCTTTCCTGGGAAGGAGTTACTAGGGCCCTGAGATGTGGAGTCACTTGGCAAGGGTCAGCATAGCTAGTATGTGAACAAGGGAGGAGTTGGCTTCTGACTCCAGAGGTCATTCTACCCCTTAGTATATAATGCTTCTCATTAGTTTATTAGAAAATAAAATTTCAACCTAAATGTTTAAGTGAGTCAGCAAGTAATGTTGACAGTAAATAGATATCTGAAACTTGGTTTAGACTTAGAGTCATTGGTGAGTTCTTAATTTTATGGGACTAATTTAAAGATTAAGTAATCAGAAGGGATTTTTGAGAGTATAAAATTAAAACCTATTAAATTTTAAGTATGAGAGTATGTAAAAAAGTCTGGATGGAGCTTGTAAAATACATGTTAGATGAGTGGAAAGTGTTGAATTAAAAAGTAACTTTAAACTTCATATTGCTATAAACACATGTGTCTTGTCTTCTGTGCAGAACCAGCGAACTGCCATGAATTCCGTGGTAATTGGTGGCTTGAACCTGAGGTCGCCGGAATTGAAAGTGGGACAGCCAGCTTCTCCGTCTTCAGACTTATATGCTTATGGCTGTCTTATGTTGTGGGTATGTCCTTTCTTACTGAAATCTGGACTGAGGCCAGTTTTTTGTATGTTAAGACTTAGCAGTGACTGAGCAGATACTTTATTTTAAAAGCAGCTTTTCTTCCAAACTTGTTCTGCTGTGAACTCCCTTCTCTAGGTAGAAAACCCTGGGCTTTCTGCTGGAAAATGAGTTTTCATGAATGTCCCTGTTGCTTTCTGTTTCTTCATCCCCTGCCCCATCCCTTCCTCTCTTTCTTTTATCTCCCTCACCATTGTACCTGGTGTCATCTGACCTTGGCTTTCACAGAGTAGTCACTGTGCACAAGGAGTTGCCCTGGTGGTGTTCAGCCTATGATCAGAATTGAGGATAATCTGGCCAATTCCCTCATCCCCCATGGAGCCACTGATGCTGCCCTTCTGCCAGGGCTTTCTGGAGTCACTGCTACACTTCAGCTGCCCTGGTTGAAGTCTGTTCTTGTCAAGTGGGAGGCATGAAAAAGTAATTCTCAGTTTTTACATCTTCCAAAACCAGTCACCACTTTGGCTGGTTGGTTTGGGTGCTTCTTTAAATAAAAATTTCAGCAGGGTTAATGGAGGCCTTCCTGCTTTATGGAATAATGTCCCTTATGATAATCAGCAGGAGGCAGTTGCTGGAATGTGTCTGAGAACTGTCATAGAATGCCTTGAGATCCCCTTCCAGCAACTCTAGTGAGGCAGCATCAGCTTGGTGGAGCCGACCCGCAGCAGGGCGAGCAAGAGGAGCACTGCCCCAGGCCAGCAACACTCCAGCACAGGACCTAAGGCTTTTGTTTGCTTGGCTTTTCATAGTTATTTTAGTATTAGAAAAGTTGGCTGTTGGTGTTTTTCACATTCTCTCCTTGTGGCGTCATATGTGAGGCTTTTTTGCTTTTTTTTTGTAAAGAAGAATTTCATTCTGGTGCTCGTTAGTGTGGTGGGTTTTTTTGAGGTAATATTGAATTTCTGAGTTTAAATGCAGAATTCTCAGAAATGAGTCGTAAATTACATGTTATAGTAATGCAGTTAACAGTAGCTTTTTATTGATTTGTTTAGATTTCCTTCTGTTTCCCTCATCTTCTTCCTAGAGATCCATCACTTAAAACAAATAATTTTTCTTAAAAGAAAAAATTCAGCAGAACTGATCAATACATTGGAAAACTCTTGATGTTATATGAAGCATCACAATCCTGAAGAAAACTGTTGTACATATAGGAGGGAGAAGCCAGAAAAATATAAAATGAAGACCAATGTATTTATTATTTAAATATGAGTGTTCTGAATTTTATATGCAATTTACTATGAAGGGTAAAAGTGTGAACCTTGGCTCCGAAAGCATGACATAATGTAAACTGAGAATTGGAAATGTAATTTGATTCTAAGTTTCTTAGTTTTTTTTTGTGCCACTTCCTTAAGAGTTCTATAAATTCAGCTAACATTTTCTTAGTCCATGGAAAAATGACCCAAGAAATCTGTGTAATATGAAATGTTGACATTAACCTGGTATCTCTTAGAGGGCTGGGCTGGGTTTTGTGCTCAAACAGTGTGGTCCTGGTTCCCAGTGAGGTTAATGACTCACTAGGGGAGCAGTCTCTGCCTTGTTTTGGGGGAAGACAAACCCCAGATGCAAACACTCGTTTGGCCATCAGAATGTCTGCTAATTTATTTAGAAGGGGGGAAGACATGATTGGTCCTGGTTCCTGATCCTTCTCAGCTGGCCCCTCAGTAACTGTGCTTTACCTGGCTTTTACAGTTTACTTGCTTTGTGTGTGGTTTAAACAAATATTGTTGTTTGTGTATCTAAACATAAGTCATTGCTGTTTCTTTTTTTTTTACCATATGAAGCCTCTATTTTATTTTATTTTGTAATAAATTTTATTTTTTTTCTTGTTTACATCATTTATTTTCATGAGATTTTTGAATTACAAATTTTCTCCCTGTCTTTCCCCTACCCCAACTCCAAAACAGTGATCCCACTGCAGAGCCCTTCCCCTGGTATGCTCTCTAACTTTCTGGTAGGGCAGGGAGCGTCTCCCTACCCCAGCCCCTGTATATCT
>JAQQSW010008537.1:0-13446 GCA_028646575.1 Pseudocheirus occidentalis
AAACAAATAAAAAATTTATTTTTTAAAAAAGAAAAAGCATACGGGGATAGGAGGGAATAAACTTATTTCTTAGTTGTGCACGGGACCTTTACACAATTAACTATATGCTAAAGTATTAAAAACCCCATAAACAAATGCAGAAAAGAAAATAATAAATTTATCCATTATTGACCGTAATTTCATAAAAATTATAATCAGTAAAGACTCTTTAAAGAAAAGATTAAAACTTAAATGGAGACTAAATAATTTCATTCTAAAGAACTGGTGGGTCAGAGGACAAATCTTAGAAACAGTAACTAATTTTATCAAAGAAAATGATGGTGACTCAAAATACCAAAACTTTTGGGACACTATAAAAATGGTCCTTGTTCAGAAAATAAATATTTCTCAGTGATGTTATCAATAAAAGAGAGTAAGAAAATATTAAAAGGGGCGGCTAGGTGACACAGTGAATGGAGCACTGGCCTTGGAGTCAGGAGGACCTGAGTTCAAATCCAGCCTCAGATACCTAACACAAAACTATCCATGTGACTTTGGGCAAGTCACTTAACCCTGACTGCCCTACCTTCCCCCTGCCAAAAAGCAAAAATAAATAAATAAGTAAATAAATATTAATAAATTGGGAGTGCAAGTTTTAAAAAACTAGAAAAACAGAAACCAACTGAATGTAAAAAGAAAAATTCTGAAAATCACCAGAATTAACAAATTGAAAGCAAAAAAAACCTCCCAATTAATTTCATAAATAAGACAAACTAATTTTTTTAAGTGATAAAATAGAAAAACCCTTTGCTACTATGATTAAGAGAGAAAATAAGGGAAACTAAGTTGCCCACATTAAAAAATGACAAAGGATGATTTACCACAAATGAAGAAGAAATCAAAGAAATTTTTTACATGCTATTTTATCTAAGGTCAAAGTTTCCCTGATAAATTTCTTATATCTACAGTATGTAGGGAATTAATTCAAATATATAAAAACAAAATCCATTCTCCAATAGATAAATGATCAAAAGACCAAAAACAACAATTCTCAAAAAAAGAGAGATGTAAGTTATCAACAACCATATGAAAGAAAATTCTCTAAGTCAGTAATAATAAGAGAAATGCAAGCTAAAATAACTCTGAAGTTTGATTATTACCCTTTTGATTGACAAAGATGATTTTTTTAAAAAATGGCAATTGCTGAAGAAGCAGAAAGATAGGCACACTAATGCTTTGCTATAAGAGTTTGAATTGGACCAACTATTCTGGAAAGCAATTTAAAGTTATTCCTCCAGTCACTAAACTATGCGTGCTCTGACCCCGTAATATCCAGATTCTCTGACTCCAAAGCCAACAGTCTTTCCACTGTACATGGGAGAAGTCCAGTGAGAACAACTAAATAGGCATTTCACAGCAAGCAAATCAGTAATTCAGCTGAGAATTTCCATTCCCTGGTTATGAGCGAAAATCTGCTGGGCCAACCAGAAAGGACCCATCTTATTTCTTGCTTCACTACTCAAAAAGATTCCCTCCCCCAAACCTCCCACTGCCTGAATAGTCACCAAAAATCAGAGCAAAGACAGACAGGTACTGTCTGTGAATTGCCCAGACCAATCTGTGGCTTCAGTGACTAAAAACAAATCATTTCTCTTGTTTATTTTTTGCTAGATGGAACAACTTTGAGTTGAGTAAGGTAAAAATGTAGTATTGTAGCTGGTAGTGATTCATCTATGTTTAAATTCATGCATGTACATTAAATGTATGTAGCCCTGTTCAATAGATTAGTTTATTCAGATATGTAGTGGCACGTTGAGATTAAATGAATCTTAGTACTGTGCTTACACCAAGTTTCTTTTTTTTTTCTGTTGTTGGAAGAGGTGGTCAGCTGTGACACCTTCCATTCATGTTAACCAATCTAACATAGGTGTGATGTGGTACCTCACAGTTGTTTTAATGTGCATTTCAATAATCAATAGTGATTTAGAGCATTTTTCCCAAGTAACTTTCTAGTCCAGAATTCGGATAACATTCTTCTACTCAAAAATTTTCAGTTGTTCCTACTGCCAAGAAAATAAAGGGTAAACTTCTGATCCTGGTATTGAAGGCCCTACACAATCTGGTACCAATCTATTTACCTTCCCGGCTACACTGGGCTATTTTCCATTTATCTCTATGTATGTCTGTGTATAAATGGATATCTATGTCCATGTGGAGAGAGATTCAACACACATATATATCAACACAACATAAGATATCATAACATAACACAACAATATAATGTAATAATGCACACAACGCAGTCTTGTCCCTCAAAAAGTTTGCAGTCCTATTAGACATAAACCAAAGACACAAATGAAACATTTCATACTGTGTTAATTAAGAACTACTAAAGGTTTATTTTTCCCCTACCAAACACTATGGAAGTTTAGAAGATGAAAAAGTTATTTCTGGTTGGGCCTTGATGGATTTTGATCTCTGATGGAAGGAAATGGTGTTTTGGGGAGAGGAAAGAATGCGAGCAAAGGTGCCAAGGAAATACTCTTTGACCAGAACCAAAGTTGTATCAAGTTGGACATGAGGCTAAAACATAGTTTAACACCAGACCTTGAAGGTTCTTGAATGCTAATATAGTTGATGGAATGGACAAAACTTTGAAGAGCAGATCTGCAGAGAATACATGTTGGAGGAAGGGATTTGTTATATAAGACTTCCGATGTTACCACCACATAACCAACAAGATGGCAAATTAGACGTTTTCTCTGATTCTTGTAACCTCTCCAAAACAGAAATTTTGAGCCAAAGATAAAGTAACATCAGCTGTCTCCATTGTCTAAGATACCAAAAAGAGGGTTAAAAAAACCTCCTTGAACTGATGTATATGCTGAGCTCATATGGCACTCTCTCTACCATTGTCTACCATTCAACTGGCAGCAAAGTTGCAATAAATGACCTAAGGACCCATCAAACAGGCCTGCAACAAAACACAACAGTCCTAGTCCCTAGTCCTCCTCCCTATTTTCAATGCCATAGAGGTCCCACTTCCAAACTATAGAAATCTGCTAAGGCCATTAGAGCCAGCACCATGGCAACATTCTGTACTGTAAAAGATTTCTGCAGGAGAGTAGAAGAACAGAAGAAGAATGACAAGCGTTTGGATTTAAGATAGATCTCAGCTTCACACCGTATCCTGTCCCTCCTCCCAGGGCCCCAGAGACCCAATCTACAAAAGACAGAAATCACCCCCAAAAGCAGTGTCACTAGTGTGGCAACACTCTAAACTGCAATTCCAAAGAACTGAGGAACAGAGGGGATGTGATTGAACACTATACATGGAAGCTCCATTAAATTGGAGGAAAGAGCCAAGGCTATAAACTTCAAGAGATATAGTGTTTGAATTTAGCAATTCAATTTAGAAATAACAAGTTTTGAAAGTGATTTGGAGAAAATCCTTCAAATGAAAAGAGATGGAAATCTGAAAAACACAAGACTATTTTGCACCAACTAGAAAATGCAGGAGAGAATGGAATAATGCATTCTGAAGAGCAATGTAACTCAGGCAGCAACCCAGAGTGACCTACCCTGCAAATAGGAGCTTAATCATAAATGAAAAATATAGATGTTGAATGATAAAGAAGCATTTGAAATATTCTTAGAAAGAAAACCAGATCTAAAGAGATTATTTGCTTTTTTATTTTCTCCAGACAACAGAAATGCAAGAATGAATAAATGCATCAGCCAAAGACAGCCACATCAACAGAATGACAGCAGAAAGGCAAGAGTCTTCTTTCTAAATGTACAAGAGAGGGGGAAAGAGAGAAATTAGGTGAAGATAATAGGAGGGAAGTGAGCATTATAGACAGGGTCTGCTGACATTCTATCTACAGGTGAATCCATTTTTTTTTTGCAAGACTACATTGCAAAATGGGAAGGTCTATGAAAGGGAGGAGGAGAGCAGGGGTGATAAAATCTGATTTTGATCCTCATATTCTGATTCCATTAGGAACATGGAGAATATAGCGGGACTAAGTATAGGGGTCATGAAAGAGAGTGAGGATCTAGAATGGACAGAAAGAGGGGATGGATAATGAAGAAAGTGAGAAAAATCCTCTCTGGAAAGGGGTGTAAAAACCAAAAATTTAAAAACAAATGAAGAGCATTCACTGAGGGGAAGAAGAAAGGGGGAATGCACTTGACAAAGAGGGAAAAAAGGTGAGAATTAAATAATCAGATAAAAGCAGGAAATAAAAAAGAATTAATAGGCAAAATTTCAAAGAGAAGCAGTAACAAATGGGATGGGAGGATCAGGGTGAAGGGAATAGCCAAGGGATACAAGGCCACCTTAAATAAAAAGATTCACCTAAAATAATGAAGAGACAGTACTGTGTTTACAGAAGGAGGGGGGGAACCCATAACATGAAAAACTTGGAAAGAAATTTACATACTATCTGACAAAGCAAAAACAAACATACAAAAACATTAAAAAAAAAAAGTTAGGGATTACTGTAAAGAATCCCAAGTACCTTCAGAGGATCTTTAAAGCCTAAGAAACCCAGGGAAGGCACACGATGATTTGATGCAAATATCAAAGTTGGGTGAGATAGTGAGAGAAAATGTGGTTTCATTGAGCAAAGGCTGGGAAAGGTACAGTCCTTGGGGTTGGCAGTCTGGCAAACACAGATGATCTGAGCAACTAGCAACTATATAATAGCACTGTGGGAGTGGGATCAAGGGAGAGGGGAGGGAGAGGATATTTAGCTGGGATATTTAGGGAAGGTGACAAGTGGGTTGGGGAGAAGTCAAGTACTATTGCCAGTAGTCTGCAATAGTCCTATTGACTTTGGACAGATTTAGTCATCCACAGAGAAAGGATCTGACACAAGGAATATGCAGGAATTCTTAACCTTTTTTTTTCTTTTAATTTAGAGATCCCTTTGCAATCTGGTAAAGCCTATGGACCCTTTCTCAAAATAATATTTTTAATGCACCAAATAAAATTCATAAGATTACAAAGGAAACCAATTATACTGAAATAGTTATGAAAAAATTTAAAAACTGAATTCTTAGATCCTTTGGGAATCTGTAGATCCCAGGTTGAGAAGCTCTGCTCTAGTATTTAGGAAGCATGTGGTGTTCTTCTTTTGGAATCTCAAAAAATTAGCCTAATATAATCATTTTTCCTTGTACCAGGGGAGTGCACTTGTGGTGTGTGTCCTGTAGGAGGCCCGTGACTCAGGAATAGTGATTGAATCAGTAGGACACAGCAAAACCTGCTTAGGACCACACAGTGCATCAGCAGGGACTTGGCATGTGAAACTCCAGAATAAAAGGAACAAAGCTTTTGGGAAGCAGCTTGAGTTTGGACATAGTGTTAACTTTCCAACAGTCTCTGTATTTTGGCTCCCTAATCTTTGGCAGATTCCCTCAGCTTTGAACTCTGACCACCCACCGACTCACCCACTTGTCTCAGCCCCTTAGATATCCACACCCCGCAGCCTCTCCAGTAAGGGATCTTGCGGAGCTGTCAGATTATGTCTTTTTCCCTCCTGTCTCATCTCCAACCTTTCCTGCCCAGCCCCTAGGGAGGATTACCCTTTCCCTGGCCTGGAGATTTCCCTAATTATGGCACATGCCTGTCCTGCCTAGAGCAGCACACAAACGTCACCCTCCTCCCACATCACCCACCCCCTACCCTCAGGCATTTGTGTGCATGGTACCTTCCAGATGGGGGGGGGGGATCAATTTACCAGGAAAGGTGGATCTGCAATAATAAGGCAGTTCAGATATACCCTATGATGCATACCTTCTATCAAAATTATCTGAAAGCATTCCATTGCCCTAGGGGATAGAGCCCCAGATGTAATAGGCTGGAAAGAAGGAAGCATTTTCTAAGGGAAATTTCTCTGGGCAGAGATCAAAGGACCTGGAAGGTGTTTATATTGAAAGAAAAAGAGAGAGACAGAGAAAGAGACAGACAGACAGAGATAAAGAGAGACAGAAAGAGAAACAGACAGAGAAAAAGACAGAGAGAGACAGAAACACTGAAACAGAAAGACACACAGAGAGAAAGCCAATTGAGATACGGGGAAATACAGTATAAGACAGAACCACAGACTTGGAGAATGAGGTAACTGGCCCCAAATCATTCTGACCTGGAACCAAGGGACAGCTCTAGGGTGTGATAAGGCATAGCTAAGGAAATATTGAAGGATTAGGGTAAAAGTAACCTAAGCAGGTACCCTAGGAATAAAACAGAGACTGGCAGCCTGTTTACTGTGCAGCAATTGGAGCTGCACTAGCTTAAATAATAATGTTGTAGCTATAATTTTCCTACCTGTATTTGGTTTGTACCCCAAGATCTTCACATACTGACGATGCTTAGTTCTGTACTCACTCGTTCACTGGCTAAGCGTCAGCTGTGCTTTGCAAATTCTGGAAGAAGGAAATAATATTAAGAACAAAGCCTTCAGGAATCCTACCACATGCAGTGTCCTATCCCAGGTGCTAGGAATACAAAAGAGGGGGAAGATGCTGTCCTTGCCTTTAGGAAACTTACAGTTTCTTGGGGAGACATGCATATAGAAGATGACAGTAACCAGAAGTCTATGCTGAGTGCCCGTTAAGTAGCAGGGAAAAGGAAGAGTGTAGCACAGCTGAAGATGGAAGAATCAGAGCCTGGGAGATCACAGGAGCCAGAATGACAAGCTGGGGAAATACACTGATCATTAAGTTCAAATCTTTGGAAGATACTCCTTCCCTCTTTCCTGAGCCTTTCAGAGTTAGAAAATCAGCCAGCATCAAGCTTTTGTTCAACCACCTTCATGTGAGGGAGAACTCTACCTGAAATGGAAGCTCTAAATGTTAGAGAGTTTCTCCTAAATCTACTTCAATGTAACTTCTACCCAGAGTTCTTGCTTCCACCCTCTGGGGTCAAGTGGAGCATATCCAAAGCTTCTTTCATGTGCCTGTAGACAATAATTTTGTCCCCACTAAGTCCTAAATAAATTGGCCACTGGATGGGTTTTTCCTTTTTCTTTTCTTTTTTTTTTTTTTAACATCTACCAGGAGCAAAGATCCCTATATCACCCTCTCTAGGGAAGGAAGGCCAGTTTACGTTGGCATTCCAATTTTTTCACGGGTGCCACATTTGAATAATTCCAATATTTAGGCCCTGAAATCAAGGAGATCCTAGCTGTTCATTCTAAGAATGAAAGTCTTTGAAAATCTTTACCTTGCCCAAATGAATCCACATAATTGATAATTGATGTTATTATAGATACCTAAGCAACCATTTGTCCAGGGTTATCTGTTGATTCTGGGATATTCTAGCATTTCATGGAAGATCCTCCAAGGCTAGCCCCATATTCCAGAAAAGCCTTATTGTGGTATCATCAGAAGATAACTCTATGGAAAGACTTCAGAAAATCTTCCATTATTTCAGTATATCAGGTTTGGGGTTTTTTCCTCAGCGGAAGCCTGTGAGGTCTGTTCATTCATCAGTATGGGGACATGGAGAACTCCTAGTGCCAAAATTCCTCCACTGATGCAGATAGGCAGTAAATTTATGTCTTATAGTCTTAGAGAGTTGCCTGAGATACTCAGAAACTTTATCAAAGTCATACAAGTGGAAAGTGGCAGACCCAGGATTTGAACTCAGATTCTCTAACTCTAAATACAATATTCTTTCATTTGCCACATGCCAACAAAATCAGAAACAGGTAGGTAGCACAGTGGATAGAGCACCAGGTATGGAGTCAGGAAGACCTGAGTTCAAATCTGCCCTTAGACATTTACTAGCTATGTGACCCTAGGTAAGTCACTTAACCCTATTTGCCTCAGTTTCCTCATCTGTAAAATGATCTGGAGAAAGAAATGGCAAACCACTCCAGTATCTTTACTGAGAAAACCCCAGATGGGGTCTCTAAGAGTTGAACTTGACTGAAAACAATAAAATCAAAAAACAAGTATACAAAAAGAACCATCCCCTAAAATGTAGCATGAGGTATCCCTGTGTGGCTGACACAGAATAGACATTGCTACACTCTTTTCCCCTTACCATTTTCAAAGGGATACTTCAATTCCTGCCATGAGGGAAAACTGGAGGTAGAGCTGAAGTCAGCCTTTCTGCTCTCTACTAGGCCAAAATTATATCTGTCTGCTCCCGTAAATATTAGCCTAGGGGATGAGGTTTTCTGGTTCAGTCTAACTTCTGATCATTGTTTCAGTATGGGGTGGGGGGGAGGGAAGAAGGACCTCAAGCTTTATACCCAAAGGTTGATTCTTTTCCCACCAAATACCAGTTCCACAATAAACAAACATAGTACTTACCCCCCCCCCAAAACCCACAAAAAAACCTATTTATCCAAATTGTTAGCAAAACAGAAATCAGAGAAGGTATCTATAGAATATTTGCCAGACAATACAGAGTAAACCAGTTCTCCTATTGGGTACAAGGTAATTTAGCTCAAACAAGTGGTAAAGTCCTATGTCTCACCCAAAGGGAAGTTCCCCAAAGTCTCTAGGATGGCAAGCTTGGGATGAAGACATGATGGAGACTGCTAGCTCCTCTCATGCCATGTCAGCTTCTTCCCAGAGTCTTTTCTTTCAATAACCTGAAGTGAGATTGGCACCTTCCATCTTCTTCCAGAAGCCAGAAGTACCTGAAATCCAAAGGGCCTCAGAGATGTGTAGACAACTCAGAAGACTGAAGAGCTTTCCTCTCTCCCACCCGGGCCATCTCTGCCCCACCCTTCATACAGGCGTGGAACACTGATCTCCACTAATGAGAAGAAAGTCCCAAACCAATGGACTTTGGGATTGGGGTTACATAGGAAAACTATGCAGCACAATCAGTCATAAATAAACAAGGGCCATCTTTCACAAACTCATGAAGAAAGTAGAGAAAAGGAACAAATCCTGGGCTCGCGCACACACACACACACCACACTCACACACACCACACACACATACACACACACCACAGACACACACACACACATATACTCACACACACACCACACACACACCACAGACATACATACACACATACCACAGACACACACACATACATACCACATACTCACTCACATACACACGCACACACACACACCAAGAAAGCTCACACTCAGTGGTAGAGGAGGGCTTGCCTAGGATTACCTTTAGAATAACCCTCTAACTTGCTCCTTGCCTCCTAATTAGTCACTTGCCAAAGGGCTTCTTCTGCTGCCCTCAGACTCAGCCTCCTTGCCACCGATGATCTGTTTCTCTTTGTCACAATCACACTGGATAAAAGCTATTACTCTCTCTTTCTGCGTCAGACTGCCCAGGCTGTTTGTCTGAGGGGCCATCTACCCATACTCTTAACATTGTCTTGAAAAGACAATTTTACATTCAAGGTTTGAATCCCTTCCCACCAAATTCCAGTTCCAAAATTAATACACATAGCACTTAACCAAAAAACCCATTTATCCAAATTGGTACCAAAGCAGAAATCAGAGAACATAGACAGGACAACATATCCCTCCAAGTTCCCCTGAAGCATTACCTCCACAAGCCTCCTTAGGCAGGGGTGAAATCTTCTCCCTCACTCCTCTCAATGGAGCATCCCCCGCCTTTACTTTCCTCTGCATTAGGGCAAGTGACTTCCTGTCACCTAAGAGGGGCAGCCACGTGCCTCCCCACTGTGTTCTTCTGAGGCTGCATGCACCCTCTCTTACAAAGCCTTCAAATGCACCCCTTCCCTTTCCACTGATCCTTTCAACTCCCATCATTCTCTGATTACTAGCAGCCAAAATCCTGTCATACAAATTGTCTTGAAGCTTTAAGAAGGCTCAGGAAGATGCCAGAAGCGCTAGGGGAGGGTTGGGGGCACATGAGCCGGAGGTCTCTATTGGCATTCCTGCTATCTAACCAAAGCTGTTGCCTTCTCTCCAAACAGGAACACTTAGATTGTTATTTCGTTTGGCCTAACGAAGCTGGGTTGGGAAGGAACAACTGAATTGAGCTGAAGCAGGAGCTGCTTTGCGGGTCGGCTGTTCAGCTTCCTTTCTATCTTTACACTGACCCTCTGCCTCCTGCTGCTTCTCTTCTCACTTCTCTTTTTCCAGTTCTCCTCCTCACACTCCCCATTTGGTCTCTACATTCTCCCTTACTTGCCTCTAATTGTTTTTCCTCACCACCCACCCCCTCCTAAAACTCCTTCCTTTAACCATTAAAAATAGATACAAAACTGAAAAGCAAAACAAAGAATCCACCCACCCCATAGCAGATCCTACATAATCATGTGCTGTTTATATGTGGCTTGTACACATACATTCTCTTTCTCACCTTCTTTCTCTTTGGAAAATGAGAAAAAAAAATCTCTACCTAATTTTGCATATATTTGGACTATTAGATCATAAACCATGGAGAACAGGATCATAGATGGGACAGAAAAGGAGTTTAGCAGTTAGCCAATCCAGTTCCTACATTTTGCAGTTAAGGAAGCTGAGGCCCAGAGAATTTAAGTGACTTACTTTAAAATCATAGATTTTATAGTATATAAAATAGAATATAGAATCATAGAAACTGGTAGAACTAGTGTTCAAACCCATGTCCTCTAACTAAATCTTGCATTTATTTCACTATTCCACACTGCCTGCCTAGGTATGACATCTTTTAATTTAATTTTGCCCAGCACCAACCACAGCCTCATGCATGTACTTTTAAAAGTAATAAATATAGTCAGAAAGAAACCACTATCTATATCCAGGGACAGAAGCTCACCCATTAATTAGCCATTGTTTGCCCAGTGCTTTGAATGTGAAAAAGTTCTAAGTCGGTGTTAAGTGCTATTGTTATTAATAGTCCTGTGTCCACCATAGATGGTGTCATTTAATCAGGACAGCATAATAGGCCCATCCTCCATAATTGGCTAGGATGTGTCTCAGAACCAATTTTACAGAGGTTTTTCTGTGGTCTTCACATTCTCTCTTATTGGGTCACTTTGAGGTCTTGTGCAGGATGTTGAGAAGTCGAGCTGACTGCTGATTAACACTCAATTAGCACCTTTTCCTTGTAGTACAGCATTGACTTTGCAAATACAAAATTTCAGGGGAACATTTAATGTGGAATTAAAGCACAAGTGTAATATTTAAGAGGCATGAAATAACTTTACCTATTTGGGCATTAACTAGCTTTTAATTTATTCAGGGTATACAACCAATGAATAATTAAAATTTGAAAGGGGAGGAATCATAGAATTTTATATTGCATTGTCTATTTCTTCCATTTTCACTTTGAACACATTTGATAAGTTCACATCCCAGCTCCTATTTCTAATTTTGGAATAAGTTGCTAGTTCAGAAGTTTATATGCCTCCATAAGAGCTGCTAATACCTTTGGATTGAGAACAATTTTGTTGTTGTTTGCTGTGTAATTTGCAGTCATGTCTGACTCTCCATGACCCCATTTGGGGTTTTCTCAGCAAAGGTGCTAGAGTGATTTGCCACTTCCTTCTCTAGCTCATTTTACAGATGAGGAAACATACAAAGAGGGTTAAGTGACTTGCCCAGGATCACACAGCTAGTATGTCTTGAAGAGCAGATTTGAATTCACAAAGATGAGTCTTCCTGACTCCAGGTCAAGCACTCTAGGCACCTGGTTGACCAAGTTGAGGACAATACAAAGCTAATAAGTCACTTGTAGGCCTCCAAATCAATGTCAGTTATTTGATTAGAAAATCCTACTCTACCAGACCAAGATCTTCTTAGCAACCTGTTATCCTTTACCTTGTTCAGATCCCATCTAGAATATTAAATCTCATTAGGCGTCAAGGAAAGCTATTAGAAAGTTGGAAAATGGGTAGGAAAAGCTCTGTGTTCATGTCCTTTGACCTAGAGGTTCCACTAATACGTACCCATCCCTAGGAAATCAGACAGAAAAAAAAATCTTATGTACAGCAAAATATATTTGGCAGCACTTTTTTTTCCCAGTAACAAAGAAATTCAAATTAAGCAGTTGCTATTTATTAGGGAGAGAACCATGGTACACAAAAGAAGAATACAGAGAAGCATGGGAAGATTTGTATGAACTGATAAAACAAAGCAGAACCAGGAATACAAGATACATAGTGACTGCAACAAAGTAAATGGAAAGAATTTTTTAAAAAGCAGAATTGAACATTATGTGGTTAATAATGATTGAATGTGATCCCAGTAAAATTCCCTTTCTTCTCTTCCTTGCTGAGGTGGAGGACTATGAATATGGAATATGAGTTATATAAGTTACTGTCCCTTTAAAGTATATTTTAATTAATTTTAAATTCATTTTTTAATGAATTTTAATTTTAAATTTTTTATTTAAATTTTAAATTCATTCCATATGAATCAACTTACCATAAAGTTGTCTGCTCAGAGTTCTAAGAATTACAGTTACTGAGGCAAGCAGTTGATCATTTAGAATGTGACAAGCTGTAATAAACTGGAGAATGTGGGATGTGGACACCAGCATTGGTACATAATTATGGAACAAATGTAATTTATCTGATTACTACAGAAGATGAGAATTTGGTGATTAATGATAAGCTAAGGTAGGGCGTTCCCAGAGAAGACCCAGAGTATTTATCCAGAAGGGTAAGAGAGAGGTGAAAGAACACATTTCTTAACCACATCAGCTAAGCTTGGATCTGGAAGTGATAGACACTGTAGTTGCTGTTAAAGATGAAGTCCAGTTGAGCTGAGAAACAGCTTGGAAGCAGATAATCAGAGAAGTCACCCAACAGATCAGCTGGTTTGGCAGAGAAGTCATGCCTAGAGAAGTGCTGGTTAAGCTCTCTTTGGTGAACTACTGGTGAAGCTATCTCCACCCATAAAATGTTACGGACTGTTTTGTAAATTTAAAGTTTTAAAGTTGTGAGCTACTCTGAGGACATGAATTTTCT
The DNA here is from genome assembly GCA_028646575.1 of Pseudocheirus occidentalis. Lineage (NCBI taxonomy): Eukaryota > Metazoa > Chordata > Mammalia > Diprotodontia > Pseudocheiridae > Pseudocheirus > Pseudocheirus occidentalis. The sequence goes on from JAQQSW010008537.1 coordinate 12,899, forward strand.
TCTTTCAGATACCACAATCTCAGATTTTTGTACCTGCTTTCCCCATGTATATTGAGTGCATTACCAGAAGATTATATTCCAGGTTTATGTGTGGACTGTGACATTTATTATCCCTATATTTGTTTTATTAAATGAATGACTGTGATATTATTTTTTTTGTCTGATCATTAAGTAAAGTTGTATTTAAGGTCTAAAAGGATCATTTCAAGAAGCTGGTTTTGTGCAAATGGAAATGTATTAGTGGGGTCTCAATAGCTCATTGTGCTAAATAGTGGTAATATTCAACAGGGTTAACCTTAGCACCCTGACATTATGATTATAACCATGTTGTGGTCCTTCTCTGCAAAACAGACCTACCAATCTGAGGGACAGCTGGAGTGAAGAAGTCAACCCAAAGAGCAAGCTGTTTGGTCATTTCATTTCATTTGGGACTCTCTACTGACCCCTTTTGGGGCCTTTCTTTCCTTCCTTCCTTCCTTCCTTCCTTCCTTCCTTCCTTCCCTCCCTCCCTCCTTCTGTCCCTCCTTTCTTTCTTTCTTTCTTTCTTT
>JAQQSW010008538.1:0-13446 GCA_028646575.1 Pseudocheirus occidentalis
GCTTCCTTGCCCCGGGGGGTAGATTGGCCGAACTGCTTTACCAACCCCAAATTAATTTTTGAAGTTTCACTTTCACTAACCTGAGAAAGTCTCTGAGGATTTGAAGATTTCCATAGGCAGATGCTTTAGATTTTCTTTGAAGTAGAGGCTTGGGAGGCTCACTACTCCAGGCCGCCCTGGGGCCTGGCATGGCCGTGTTTGCAGTTTTGGGCTGGCTGGGTCTCTGTTCCGCTGCAGTGCCAGCTGCCCCTCTCCTGTCCCGTTCCTCACGCCTTGGCAGATGTGGAGGTACTGGAGGCTGTAGATCTCTCCTGCAGACTGGCTCCAGCACCCGCTTGGCTCAGTTCAGCCAGGGGATCTTTTGGGGATCTTTTTGAAGGGGTGAGTAGTGAATTCTTTCAAATTCTATTTTGCCATCTGATTCTAAAACATCAGGGCAATTTTCTTTGAGGATTTCTTGAAGGATGCTTTCCAAGTTCTTTTTTTGGTCACAGGTTTCAGGTAGACCAATAATTTTCAAATTGTCTCTCCTGGATCGATTTTCCAGGTCAGGGTTTTTTCAAGGAGATATTTCACACTGTTTTCTATTTTTTCATTTCTTTCTAACTGTTTAATAGTATCTTGGTTTTTCATAAAGTCATTAGTTTCTACTTGCTCCATTCTAATTCTGAAGGCATTACTGTCTTTGGAATGCTTTTGAGATTCTTTTTCCATCTGGGAAATTCGACTTTTTAAGGCATTCTTCTCCTCATTGGCTTTCTGGGCCTCTTTTGCCATTTGGGTTAATCTATTTTTTAATGTGTTGTTTTCTTCAGTCAGGTTGTTGACTCCCTTTTCATGATTTTCTTGCATCATTCTCATTTCTCTTCCCAATTTTTCCTCCACTTCTCTTATTTGGTTTTCAAAGTCCTTTTTCAGATTATCTATAGCTTTTAGGAATTCTTCAAGTGTCTTGGAAGCATTTGGTGTGGGAGTTCTGACTGTGTTGTCTTCCTCCCATTCCATGCTTTGATCCTTTTGATCCACTAAAAAAGATTCTAGAGTTGTATTGCTGTTCTTATTTTCTTCCTTTTCCTCATGTTGGCCAGTCAATTAATTGGTTGGTTTTTTAGCTTTGTGAAGCTCTGCTTCCAGGGGGGAAAGCTCTGTTCCAAATTGCTGTTTTCCCAGCTGCTGGAGCTATTAGAGGGGTGTTCCAGCCCCCCCCCAGCTTTGGCTTGCTGAAAGTGCACCCCAGGACCACCACCCAAGACCATGATGCAGATCCAGGCTGCTCAACACAAGAGCACTTGGCCCTGATCAATTGACTCAGTTCCTCTGCTGGATCTGCAGGGGCTCTGAAGCAGTTCCTGCCCTTTCCCCAGTGCTTCTTTGCCCTGGGGGTAGATTGGCCAAACTGCTTTTCCTCCCCCAAATTTAGCTTGAAAGCTTCACTCACTTTCACTGACCTCTAATCCTGGCTTAGTAGATGCGAAGATTGCTCCAGGTGCTTTAGGTCTTCTCTGAAGTAGAGTCACGCTGTGGCTTGGGAGGATCAGTTCCTCTTGGCTGCATGGTGGTTTCAGGCTGGTCTGGTCTGCAGGCCTGTGATATGATTCCCTCCTGCTGAGTTGCCTTTCTATAATCCCTATTTTTCACACCTTGGTAGATGTGGAGTTGCTGGAGGCTATAGATCTTCTCTCTTGTATACTGGCTGCAGCAGGGCTCAGCTTGGCTCCTCCTGACTGCCCTGGGCCCTGGCCGCCGTTTTGATTTCAGGCTGCCATGATGACCCCCTGCTGCCAAACTGCCTTTTGGCGAGAGATGTGTTTTCTGTATTTTTGTGAGTTTGAGAGTCCTAGAATTTGTACAGAGTCATATTTTATGGGTGTTTAGGGTGGCTGTGTGGGAGCTGCGGGACCTTGCTGCTTCTATGCCGCCATCTTGGCTCCGACCCCTCTAATTCACTATTGATTAGAGAAATGCAAATTATAACAACTTTGAGATATCATTTTATACCTACCAGACTGGCTAAAATGATAGAATGGTAGAGTGGCAAATGTTGGAGAGAATGTGGAAAAATTGAGGCACTATTTCATTGTCGGTGGAATTGTGAATTGATCCAATGATTTTAGAGAGCAATCTGGAATTTTGACTAACTAGTTGTTAAACTACCTATACCCTTTGACCCAGGAATATCTTGGTTTATTTCCAAAGATTATTAGATAAAGTAATTAGATAAATAATTAGAGAAAAAGGAAAAGAACCTATATGTTCAAAAATGTTTATAGCAACTCTTTTTGTGTTGGCAAAGAATTGGAAATTGCAGGGATACCCATTAATTGGAGAATGTATATGATTGTGATGGAATACTACCATACTATAAAACATGATGAACTCAATAATCTTAGAAAAACATGGAAGGACTTGCAAAAAATAATGAAGAATAAAATGAGCAGAACCAAGAGAACATTGTATGCAATTGAAGTGGTCAGGAACTAGTTAAGCCATGGACTCAAGAGATTAGCCAGGAAACAGTTAAGAAATACTTTGTGAAAAAAGAAATGAGTTCAGAATACCCAAACTGAAACTGTATCCAAAGCAGAACTTGGTAAACTCAGAGTGAAATCAATCATTAGAGATCAGTGGGAGCAGCTATATGACAAAGCCTGCACCCCCATGCCCAACCCCATATTCACTCTCCTGGCTTCTGTACCTAACTCTTCACTAATCAATATTGAGGTCATCACATTCTCCTGGTCCCTACTTCACGGTTCCCTGAAGATAAAGAATAGATCCCGTACCTGGATGTCAACTAGTTATAGAATCAATTAATTATAGACAAGTAACTGCTTATACCTGGATACCAATTAGTTTTGGTTACAGATTACACTTGGATATCAACTTAGATATTGATTATGTTGTTAGAAACCCAAAATGGTATAAAAGACCCTGTACTTCTGTGTTACTTGGCTGCTCCTTTAATTGGCATATGGGACATCTGCCAATTGGCTAAATTAAAGCTCCTTAAAACTTTCACTTTTACTCTGAGGTCACTTTCTCAAAACTTGCTATTTCATTTGGCTATTACACAATAATATCAATACTAGTGTAAGCATGACTTTGAGCAAATAAGTACTTTTTGACTATTAAAATAACCAAATTAACGATAAAGGACATGTGAAGAAAGACGCTATCTGCATCTGGAGGAAAAAAACTGGATATTGACAACAATTTTACATGTATATGTGTGTGTGTGTACATATTTGTGTCATCTCTATTGGAGGGTTGGGAGAAGGGAAGTAAACAAAGAAATTTGCATGATAATTTCATTGTATATTTGAAAGTTGTGCATAATAGATTTGCAGTTTCACGTACAATCATCTTTTTTATTGTACTGTATTATGGAAATGCTTGCTTTATTCCATAAATTAAAAATTAAATTAAAAAAGAGATAGTAGTTGAGCTGAGTTTTGAAGAACGCCAAGGATTCTCTGAAGTAGAGATAAAAAGAGAGCATTCTAAGTGTGGGGGACAGTGAATGCAAGGGCACAGAGATGAGAAATGGAGCCTCATATGTGAGAGACAGTAAGCACGTAGGATGGTATGGAAGGACCATAGAGTAAGTGGAGGAAGAGTAATGCAGGAAAGGGATTGAAAAGGACCCATTGCCAATGGATAATGACCTGGGACCAAAACTGAATAGGAAGAAGAGAGGAAACTGGTTTGCTTCGGGAAATTACCCAGTGCTTTTAATGGCCCTAAGCTTCTCCATGAAGCAAAGGTCCTTACAGTATTCTTCCAGTCTTGTTTTATGGCACTGAGACTTAAACAGGCCTCAAACCAGTCAGTGAGTTGGAGGATGTCTACCCCAAGCATGTGAAGACTTCCCTTGGCAGAATGGGTGGATAAGAACCATTTGTTACAATGACCATGAAGATGGCTGAAGCAGGTGCTGTGGAGTTCTTAGAGCATCATCAGACATCAAGAAGCCAAGGTCATCCACCACTTCCTGGGCCTTCCTCAATTGACTTCTGTTCTGTCACTGACCTTTGATGACTTAGGAAGAAAGAGTGAGATGGATGATTTGTGCAACTCTGCCAACTCTGCCACGCTTAAATCCAATTTGTGAGCAAGTTAAAACATTATCCCATGATGTCATTGTTCCTCTTTGAAAATGAAGGTTGAATAACAGCAATGGCAATGACTTACGGGACGCTAAGGCCTCCTATGTTTTGTCTCTCTCATTGTGGACATCCTGAAGATTGATGCCGAAATCATTACAATCTTCTTTGTGTTATTAAGCAAAAAACAAATGTAGCACAAGCTATTTATTAATGTAGATTCTTTCCATCAGAGAACATCAGTAGGACATCTTGTGAATGCACAAATATCTGTGCTTCAAAAGTTCCTTGAGAGAGGGGATTCTCTGCTTCTCTATTTGTATCCCCAGCATGTAGTACATAGTAAGACCTTAAGAGATTTTTTTATTTGTTCCAAATAATTGAATTGAGGGCTATCCAATGGAGACATATGGTAGGTGCCCACAGACTAATGAATGTTCAAATGAGAAAATATGTATTAGACATGATGCAGAAAATGTCATCAAAGAAATATAAGAACACAAATGAGGACCATGGATTGGTCACATGATAAGAACAAGGGAAAGCCCATGGTTGCTCTGAAACCATGTTGTAGTCATGCTATATCAAGAAAACAGGACAAAGGTCCCTGTAGTTCTGGGTAGTTCTCCTGTAATGAGCCTAAGGCAGGACATATACAAGAGTCACATGGCAGGACTATCAGGCACAGGTTGGTGCCATCTGTGTTGTGGGAGGCAATTCCCACATCAAGGAGATCAAAAATTTATTGGAGTATTGTTTTTTAAAGTCTGAAGCCCTTAATTAGAGCCCAGCACACTTTTAGGAGCAGAGGAAATATGTTTTACACTGAAATCATCTCATGCAATAATTAATGGCAAGCATAAAATCAACACAAAGAAATGGCTCGAGTATAGTTGCCATAGGGAAAACATAAATCAAAATGCCAAAGAAGAAAGTGCCTAAAAAAGCGGAGGAGTTGAAAGAGGAGAAACAAAAGAGAAATTGGATATCAATGGGACAAAGTCTAGAATGTGGTCACAAAGATTAGCTTTCAGCTCCATTTCTGTGGAGGAAGTTCCCTGATGGATGAAAGGGCCCTTGAACAAAATGAGATACTGTGGTTAATGGCATCTTATTCGGTTGCTTTCATCTTGGTGACACTTAAAAAAAAGAATCCCTTTTGGTGCCACTTATTGGCATGCTGATTACAGTGGAAAGAAAGGGAAGCAAGACTCCCACAAGAAGGAGAAGGCATAAAATCAGCAGCCACCTTCAAAACCCAAAGGTGTTAGTAGAAGACAGTCCAAGGCGGAGGCTTGGACCCACCTGGGATACAGAACAGCAGCTGAATGACCCCAATAAGGGTGACTCTATTACACACACACACACACACTCTCTCTCTCTCTCTCTCTCTCTCTCTCTCTCTCTCTCTCTCTCTCTCTCTCTCCAATTACTGTTTGAGACAGCCCTATCAATCCTTAGGAGTTCTCCTGACAAAAAGTCCATTCAATTTTCATTCAATGTGTTTTGTCTAATGGGAGCTGGATTACGTCTGACACAGAGGGTAATTACCTCTTGAGAATTTCACATTCAGAGAAGCAGCAGCATAAATTTTCTGCAGGTGTCTTGGATACATTCCTCTGCGCTAAAATGAGGTGCACATTCCTGTTTTTCAAAGCTGTTCTTAGTTGGGGATGGTTTGCATTTGAGAACTGGGCAAAAGTCATTTATCTCGGTCATTAGGCAAAGTAGCACCTAGTATATCTTCCCATCATCACTCCAAATGTGGACCAATGATGGGTCCAGAAAAACTAAGTGAATTTCTTTTTAAAAAATTCTTGCTGGACACCAGAAATCTTGAGGTCTTAACCATCATCAGAACACAGACAGATGCTAAACTCACCAATAGACTGAGGCATGTTCCTATAGGACAATGCTATTTTCTGAGAGTTGACCAGAAATATTTGCCCCTGGTGAATCATGAGGTTTTGAGGTCCTCTAGACATGGAACAGCAAAGAGAATAAAATGGAGAGCACCATCTTTTTAGCCGTATGGCTTTTATTTAGGAACAAGGATGGATTGTCATAATGGAAACATGGATATACATGCATTCCCACAATGTCTAGCTGATATTGATATAAAGAATCTCAACTGATAAAGAGCTTTGCTTCATTTGTTGTTGTTGTCTTCTTAATGGCACAGAGAAGATGGTGATGATTTTGGCATCAATCTTCAGGAACTCTGTAACAAAATAAGAATTGCCCCCAGAGGAGATATGATGGGAAGATATTGTTCAATGGAGCAATTTAATAAGAGCCTGACTCAGAATGTGATTTCTTTTCCTTTTTCTTGTTATTATTTAAATTGCAGCAAAATTCAGCAAATGCAACTCTACAGGATATACAACCACAAACTTCTTGAATCATTGGAATATATGAACACACTGAGAAGCAATGAGGATGTTTCTTGGTGTGCTTCTCCAAGGTAACACAAAAATAAAGAATGAAAGGCATCATTCCTCCTAGTAAAAATGCTGTACCACCAAAGAATACAATGTCCAGGCATCCCATGATATAACTTACACTGTGCTAATAGCTCTTGGAAGTATCAGAAATCAGGAGACTACACTTCTCTAATTCTGCTATTAAATAGATATGTGAACTCAGCAAGCCATTTACTCTTTTGAGCCTCCTTTTAGTAAGGGACAGATGGAAAGAGACATGGTCCCATGACTTGGAATCAGAGAAGCTGGGCTTGAGTGCCAGCTCTGCCTCTTGCTATCTGGGACATTGAGCACATAATTTACCACCCTTCGTCTCTAAAATGTAAACTGAGGAAGTTAAAATTGATGACCTCAAAGGACTTTCCAGCTAAATGCTAAGATTCCAAGGCTATATGATCTCTAACTTTCAAGTCTGGAAAGGCAGGAATTCTGATGACATGACTCAGTCAAGATCTGATCACCAAATTCAAATGCTATGGAAACAGTAAGAATAATTAGCTGCAGCATTTTGAGGGCATCTTAAGGTCTGCAAAACACTACAAAAGTTAACTCATTTGATCCCTGCAGGAACCTTGGAGGGAAGTGCTATTATTAACCCCATTTTCCAGATGATAGAAATGAGGCTGACAGACTTTAGTGACATGCCCAGAGTGACACAGCTGATAAATTTTAGAGGTAGGATTTGAATTCGAGTCTTTTGACTCCTAATCCAGGACTTTATTTCTTATTGTTCAGTCATTCCTGTTGCATTTAATTCTTTGGGACCCTATTTGGAATTTCATTGGCAGAGAAACTGGATTAGTTTACCATTTCCTTCTCCAGCTCATTTGGCAGATGAGGAAACTGAGGTAAACAGGGTTAAATGACTTTCCCAGGCTGACACAGCTAGTAAGTATTCAAGACCAGATTTGAATTCATGAAAAGGGGTCTTCCTGACTCCAGGCCCAGCACTCTATCCACTGTACCATGCAATGGCTTGTTCTGATTCTAAAAAATATACACTGCCTGTATACGCATGAACAGGACTCCACATAGCACTCAAGCACCACAGCCTTTTAGAGTGGCTTTGCTCTAAGGATAGTGGAAAGAGCCAGAAATGCTTATCAAGGAAAAGACTTGAGAGAGCAGAGACATGATAGCTATTTTCGAATATTTTATAGGCTATTCCATGGCAAAACTACTGGAAATGACTAGAAGCCACAAAAGGAAAATTGAAGCTTACTGAGCCAAAAAAAAAAAATAATCCTAATGACTAGAGATTTCCAGAAGTAGAATGAGTTGCTTTAAACAGTAGTAGCTTCCTCCTCATTGGAGGTTTTCAAACAAATGCTGGATGCACACAGGTTGGGGATATCAGAGAGGAAAATAGGTTGGATCAGAAGATTGCTTCTGATGGTTTTTCAGGTGTGGGTTGGACTAGATGGTGTCTGAAATTCCTTCTAACTTTGAGATTCTGTTACTTGGCAAGTATTAATTATTCAGGGAGATCTTTCCTTCGTGAAGAAAATTCAAAAGATAAAGAAGAATGTGTGTTGTATAAACAGACTTCACCCAAGATTCAGCTGCTGAAAGGAGAAGGACCAAATATTTGTTTATTTTGAAGTTACAGAAAGAAATCTTTTTTAGAAAAATCCTGCTTAAAGAGTTTCAAGTTTCTCATAATCTATCCCATAATGGACTTTGATTTCATCTCTCTGGATCCTCTGAAGGCAACTCAGCGTGCCAAAATATTCTAATAAGCAAAGACATCCAACTAATCCTACATCTGAAATAAGGTATCCAAAATATCACATCATAAAATGTTGTTTAGTTGCTTCTGTCACTGAGAAACAATTATTATTATTCATAGGAAGGGTCCTTCAGATATCTTTAGTATCATCCTCTTCAGAGTAAGACCAAGGAAACAGCTAGTTCTTATTCAAAAATTAATTTCAACACAATGCAGATGATACAAAAAAATGAGAGAACAGAAAATCCAATACAAACCAGAAAGCAAGAAGCCTTATGGGAAGAATTATACTTTGTTTTTGCTTTTTTTGGAGGGGTAAAGGTAGGGCAACTGGGGTTAAGTGACTTGCCCAAGGGTAGTTTGTGTGTGTGCATGTGTGTGTGCATGTGTGTGTGTGTGTGTGTTAAGTGTCTGAAGTTGCATTTTAACACAAGTCCTCCTGATTCCAGGGCAGGTACTCTATTCACTGCACCACCTAGCCACCCCAGGAAAGAATTATTCTTACTAGTTTAAACAAGCCAAAGGGAACTCTTGAGGTCAGCATTCTGAACCCACTCAGAAAATATTCAAGAAACCTGAAAAGGTAGAGCCTGACCAACTAATGATCATCACAAGGGGAAAAGACAAATCTTTAAATTGTAAGTTTGTCCTGGAAGCTGATTCAAGGAGAACTAGAACTCACAAGTCCCTAATGGAAATTATATATTGCATTATTCATCTTCATTTGCCTACATCCAAAATTGATGAATAATTCCAGGTATAGAAATTGTACCCAGGGGCTATGAGCTGATATTACCTTTAAAACAACAGCTTTCTGAGCATGTCTGCTTGGAGGTGCTTGTGAACAAACATCTCCAGGGCAAAGTACAGAGACTTGGAATTTAGTCTTTATTTTATATACAGAACAGACCTTGTAATAAAAAATCCAGGGCATTTTTCTTGTCCAAATCACCTTATTTGTAGGTCTCTTAGATCTGGTGCATTCAGGAAATTGTAGTTAATTGCATTGTCTGGTTTTCTTTTTTATTGATGCCTTTTGTTACCCCATATTAATTTCTAAATATCCCCCCTTCTTGTCCCCTACTCAGTAAGTACACCTTTTGTATAAAAATTTTAAAAGAAAGGGAAAAAAGACAATTCAGTCAAATGAACTAATGTAATGATGATGCTGACAATGCAAGCAATATTCTGCATTCTAGTCTCACCTCTAAGTAACAAACACAGGAAAGTGTATTTTCTCAACTCTTCCTATTTAAAATACAAAGATGTCAGTTTCCTTTTATTGGTCTTTTGACTTATATGACTGTAATATTGAGTGTATGGCATTTCCTCTCTCTGCTTTCTGCACTCTGCATCAATGAATACTAAGTCTTTTTATGCTTCTCTGAATTTTTCATAGTAGGGTTTGTTTCTTTTTTTTTTTTTAGCACAACAACATTTCATTATATTCTTGCACTGGAATTTGTTTAGCCATTCTTCTGTTGATGGTCAATCTTTGATTCTAGTTCTTTGCTATCATACTAAGCACCAGTAGAAGTATTTTGGTCCATATTGTTTCTTTCTGTCTTCCTTTCTTGAGGGCCCATTATTATGGGTCAAAAGGTATGGCTGTATCTCTGGGACAATGGCTGTGAACATTATACATTTTTTAGCATAATTCTGAGATTATTCCCAGCATGGTTGGACTGATGCACAGCTCCATCAACAGTAGAATAATCTTCCTGTTTGCTCATAGCCCCTCCAAGATACTTTTATGCCCTTTGTTATATTTGCATATTTCTTGGGTGTGAGGTGAAAGCTCAAAATTGTTTTGACTTCTTTTTCACTTAGTGAGTTGGAACAACCTTTCATAAGGTTGTTAAAAACTTGCAATTTTTCTTTTGAGGAGAGTTTGTTAAGTGTCTAAAGTTGCATTTTAACACAGGTCTTCCTGATTCCTTTGAGGAATATCCTTTGACCATTTATCCACTGAGGAAAGGGTCTTCATTCTATATATTTGTGCTATCTTCTTATATATCTTAGATAATGATCTCTCCTCACAGATTGTTGATGGAAAAAACATTTTTTTCTATTTGACTGTCTCTTCCATTAATCTAGCAGCATCAATTTTATTCTGGTAAAAAAAACCTTTAAATGTCATGTATTTGGTATTATTTATTTACATTTTGAGATTTTTTAATCTCTTATTTGATTAAGAATTCCATCCATAGGCTTATAAAAGATACATTCATTTTTCTCCTTTTCTGTATGATGTAAACTTTGGTGGATTTAAATGTAGGCTTCATTCAGAATCAAATGCTCTATATAGTGCAGGATGTTGGTCTAAATCCATTTTTTTCCAGGCTTCTTTCTAGTACTCCTAGGCATTCTGGTCTAATAGGCAATTTCTCCCACAATAGTTTATATTCTTAGATTTATATAACAGAACATTAGATTGTTGAATTTAATTGTTTCTAATTCTTATTTATCTTCTAAATTCCACTAAGATCTACTTTTTTTTAAAAAAAAAGGACCAAATTATTTTGATGATTACTAATTTATAATATAACTTGAGGTCTGGAAGTGCTAACCCCTCTTCATTATTATCTTTTTAAAAATTATTTCCCTTGAGATTCTAGATCTTTACTTCATCCAAATGAATTTTGTGGAGATGATTCTCATAACAAATACATATGGGAAAGTAAGCATAGGGCCAGTACTTTTGAAGTTCTCAGTCACCTTTTTCCAGTTTTGGTTGAATTTAGAGATTTTTTTTATTCCTTTGGAATCTTCCTCTCTTTGAGATACCTAGTGAGATGATTCCTCAGCCCCTCCCTATAATGGTGCCTCCAGTCCATATGGATCTTTACTATGCACATTTGATCTAATCCAGCTGCATTTCCCCTCTCTGTTTTCTTTAATGTCAATTCTACCTCCCATATATGCACATCTGAAGTTGATATTAGAGTCAAAGTGTTATGGCTCTACTATCCTTTATTGTAAAAAAACAATTCATCATAAAAACTCTTTGCAGATCTTTCCTAGTTGAAGATGAATTAATTAGCCATGGATGGTAAAGTCTACTGATATTCTTTATTGTGGATGACATTGTGCTTGTTTCATCTGTTCTAGGAACTTTGCAGAGATTCCTGGAAGAGATCCATAATAAAGAATTTTCCCTGACCATTCCAAGAAAAGAAAAACTGAACCTATTGTCCAAATTATGACTTTCTCAATAATGTGCCAAATTCTAGAACTTGTCCATCAGTTTGTATATTTGGGAAAAGACAAGGAGAACAGATTAAGAATTGGACCCAGCATTAATTAGGAGAATTGATGAGATTGTCTTCAAAAAACTGGAAAGTTTCTTTAAAGGTTCCAAACTTTTTTCCAAAACAAAAGCACATCTTTTGAAAATCGATATTCTACTAGAGTTTCTATATGCCACTACGACCTAGACTACTATAGTCTCCAAATACTTGCAAATAAATATCACAGAAGATAATACAGGCATGAATTGTGGCTGGGAAGAGATTTTAACATGGGACAGCAAAAAAACTCTGAAAAATAAGAGTAAAAGATGTCACAAGGAAAATACATAGAAAAAGAAAGGAAGATGGGCTGATCATAAAGGGAAGGCAATGAATGACAGGTGGACAGACAATGTTCTACTGATATCCTTGCATATTAAGGAAAATTTATGAAGTCTTCCATTAGGTTAGACAGATTTCCCATGATGAGGTTATCAGAGGTATGAGTGGGTTAAGATCTACATCACTGTAGGAACATCTAAATTGAAAATATCACAGATTTTTAGTATTAGAATAAATATCTAGCTATATAAAACACCCTTATTTGACTCAGCATTTTTACTTTATGAAAGGAGCATCAAACTAGCATAGCTTTTTTAGCAATAACAGCTCTTTATTAAAAGTTAGAAAGCTTGGTGAGGAAATTTGAGGAATGGTATGAAAGTGAAAGAGGATGTGGTCAACATAGTGAGGTACAGAAGAGATCAAAGAGACAGGAAGATTTTCTAAAGGACCTGGATTGTCATTCTCTGTGGAGTTGGTTGGGCTGGTTTGGGTGAAGTGCCACATGGGGTCCTGGCAAGCCTCTCTTTGTACTAGGCATGTGATTGGGGTTCATCAACCTGGAGGAGAACTGTTAGTAAAAACTAAGGTAAACCTGGTGACTTTGCATTTAGTTATGGCTTTGATAGGCTTTTGTTAGAGATACTTCTAAGGCAGGGAGGGCACTGAGGGGGGCTGCTTAGAGCAGGTGTTCCTTCTATCATTGTATTAAGGCAGCTTTTCCTTCATACTTTGGTATAGCACTGTCTGTAAACTGATTTATGTGGTATCGAATTTTATTAAATTAAATGAAATGTCAGTGATGATCAATGAATATTCTCATTATTCCAGGCATTAAATACTCCTTTAAAAGAATTTTATAATTTTATAAAAAGTATTTTATAATCTTATCTATAATAGCCTTGAATATGTCATGATAGATTGAATCCTATGTATTTAATGTGTTTTATAGTTATTTGATTGGGATTTCTTTCAGTTATTTCCAGTTGGATTTTGTTATACTCTATGGAAATGGTGGTCTTTTTTATGGATGTATTTTGTATCCTACAATATTACTGAAACCACTTTTTTGTCCCAGTTATTTTTGTTGCTTATTTTCTAGGGTTTTCTAGGCAAAATATCATGCCATCTGCAAATAGGGTTAATCTTATCTCCTCTTTTGTGTGCTTATGTTATGTATTTTTTTTCTTTTATGTTATTGCTTTAGAATTATGGCATAGTGAGGAAATAAGATATCTTAGTTTTACCCCTGTATTTATTGGGAAAGCTTCTAGAACTTCTACAATGCACATAATGCCTGGTTTTTGTTTTCAGACATTAGTAGTAGTAGTAGTAGTATTACTATTATTATTGCATTTAAATAGGCCTTTTATGGGTGGAGCCAAGATGGCGGCATAGAAGCAGCAAAGCACCACAGCTCCCACACAAACACGCTAAAAAACTCATAAAATGGGACGCTAAACAGATTTTCAAGCTCCAAAACTCTCCAAAAGACAGAAAGCACATCTGTTGCTACAGGCAGCGCAGCAGGCCCTGGCCGGGTCAAGCCCTGGGACATC
>JAQQSW010008540.1:0-13445 GCA_028646575.1 Pseudocheirus occidentalis
TAGCTGTGACCACACTGGCATACCCAGGATGGCTGCTAGCACAAGTTCTCAGATATGCTTTATTAGGAACGATAGCTGTTTAAGGGCTCAACAATCTTTTTCAATTACATTCACTAGTTCAGGGGGTAAAAGTCAGAACCCTGAACTTCAGAGAAAATATAAACAGAGAAAATACAAGCAGAGAAATAAAGACCAATGGAGAGGGCTCTGACTGCCTGAATCAACTATATACTTTATATACATCTCTGGATCAAGAGAGCCTTTTACATCTGAGCAGTTGAAGCTCTGAACATATGGCCACTCAGAATTTCAACCAGAATCCCAAGCTCCTCCTCATAAGTGAGCTGCCAAAGGAAAATACCAACTCAGAGTATATATATACATGCAGTGCCTAATTAGAAAATAGCAAAAGATATGAAAGCCTTCCTAGAAGCAAACCTTCCCTAAACAAGCTTCCCTTAATGGACTCCACTTGAGGTCTATTAATAGGCAGGGAAGATCATAAATCCCATTAACATTACAAGGGAAGTTGGACCAAGTCATTTTAATCTATGTAGGTATACCTAGTGAGGAAAGTGCCACTACTAGAACAGGTTACCACCTCCTCTGTAAGTTAGTTTTAGAGAGTTCCCTGGGTTACATAGCCATGTGCCAAAGGAAAGACTTGAACCCAGGACTTAATGATTTTGAGACTAGCTTTCTATTCATAATACCATGGTGCTATCATGATACCATGATACCATGGCACTGAGGGTCAGAAAGATTAAGTGGTTCACCTTAGGTCACACAGCTAGAATGTGTCTCAAATGTAATTCAAACCCAAGTTTTTCCTCATAGATATAACACCTGACTAATAGATATAACACTGCACCTCTACAAGTCATAGGTTCTTAATCTGCTTTGCATCATGGACCCCTTTAGTAATCTGGTGAAACCTGTGGACTCCTCAAAACAATGTTTTTAAATAGCTGAAAAATCATTAAATTTCAGTTGGAAGTTGGTAAAAATAAAAATGTGATTTTCCCCCCTATCTAAGTCTACTCTGTATCCCTGAAATCTATCCACAGACCTCATTCATGGACTCAAGATTAAGAATCCTTGCAATAGGCAAATAATACTTTTGGACCATAGTCTGATTTAAAAAAAAGTCACTTGATCACAAATTATAATTGCCTGCAGACATAATTTTTAATTCAAAAGAATTCCATGGTTTTATTTTTATATTTGCAAGATAAATTTATTTCTTCCCAACATTTGCCTGTGGTTCAAATGGTTAAAATTCCACCTCCTGGAATTTTCCTTTCTGTGGGTGGAATGGAAAGCAGCTCAGGTTGCAGAACATTCTTTAGCCTTTGAATGTGTTTTGATCTCCTGGCTTTGGGGAAGGTTCAGGAAAGTACCTACTGCTGTATGCACTGTTTTGTTTTGTTTCTTGCTTGGTTTGTTTTTGTTTTACTCTCTTGGATTAGATACTAGTCAGTAAAAGAGTAAAGGTGATGAGAAAGGAAGAGTCCTTGGCTGCAGTTTATCTTTCGAGTTATCATTTGATGGAGGAGGAAGGTTACTGTGTTAAGGCAGAAGCACTATGATGTGCTCTAATATATAAATATTAGGTGTTAATTATGAGCTAAATAATAGAAAGGGGGAAAGGGAACAAGTATTTATTATGTGCCGGGCAATGTCCTAATTCCTTTACAAACACTATGTAATTTAATCTTCACAGGAGTCTTGTGATAAATGTGCTATTATGATCCCCATCTCACAGCTGAGGAAACTGAAGCAGACTGATTTTAAGTGATTTGTCCAGAATTACACAGCCAGTGAGTATCTGAGACAGGATTTGAACTCAGATCTCCCTGACTCCAGGTAAAGCTAATTACCTACTGCATTACCTAATGATTACCTAATAATAATGTCTCGAACATTAAATATGAAAATATTAACCTCTGTGTGACTTCTTTGCCCTATCCTCTCCCTGAATTTAATTCAAGTTTGTCTGACTGGAGCTGAGTAGCTCTGACTCCTACTCCTTTCTAAAAGCAAGAAATTATAGGAGAAAACCTCAAGTTTGTCACAAAAGTGTCATACTTTGACTTTAAAAAAAAGGCAAAAAGATGGAGAAGTTCAGGATTTAAAATACAGGTTTTCCTGATAATTTACTTGATATATCAACAGCAATGACTGAACTTGCCTTCCTCAAACTTTTTGTCAAAAAGCTAGAGTCAGAGCAAGAGTCTCTGCTGGCTACAACATGATCCCCCAGGATTAGAACAAAAAGAATCTGCTCATTTTCTTTCTGCTGCATTGGAGTCATTGATTTATCACATGGGTGAGTTCAGGTAGACTTGCTGCCTCCTCTGCAGGGAGGTATTTATTCCTTTAATTCTAAGTTGATATGAGTCAGACTTTATACATTCTTGCATATATAATTAATAATAATAATAGCTATTATATATAATTATAATATTTTTACACTTATATGGATTTTTCTGCCTAATTAGTAAAGTACTTAGAATCATAAGATAGTAGATTTAGAGCTAGAAATCATCTAAGAAGTTAGCATAGTCCAGTCCCTACATTTTACAAAGAAAGAAACAAGCCTAAAGAAGTTAAGTTTCTAAGATCATGCTCTTTGTTAATAGAGGAGCCATGATTCAAACCTAGGTCACAGGATCATAGATTTAGAGTTGGAAGAGACCTTAGTGGTCATCTAGTCCCATTCCATTATTTTACAGATGAAGAAAGTTGAAAGATGAATCTCAGCAAGCTGTTGAAGGTCTCATAAGTGGTAAGTTTCAGAGGTGGATTTGAACTCAGATCCTCTACTTCAAATCCAGCGCTCTTTCATTTCCATCACAAAAGATTAGATGCCTCCTCGCATGCAACAATTATTGGAATATGAGTGTAATCTTATTGTCACATCTTTCATACTATTGATCACTAGGGTTGATTTGATTTATTTGCCTATATAGGTCCATGTTCCCTTCCTCTCTCTACTTCATATGCATTCCTCCTATGTCAAATATATGCTTATACGTCAAAATATATGAATAATTGGACTTGGGTTGGCTAGGTGGCACAGTGAGTAGAGCACCAGCCCTGGAGTCAGGAGGACCTGAGTTCAAATCCAGCCTCAGACACTTAACACTTACAAGCCATGTGACCTTGGGTAAGTCACTTGACCCTAATTGATCTGCCCTCCTCCCTCTAAAGAGCAAAAAAGAAAATAGTTGTACTTCCCAAATGCCCATGAAAAGGAGGGAGAGGACAAAGGAAAAGCTCTTGCCCAAGGCATGAGGAGGGTGACACATCATAGATTTCTAGGTTGTTATAGCTTGAGGGGACATTTCAGATCATCTAATTCAACCCCCACATTTTATAGATGAAAAAATTAAGACACAGAAAAGGAAATTTGCTTGCCCAAAGACTGGGAATTATCAGTGGAATGGTTATTGGGTAACAGAATTTACTATGTCTTGAAAGGCATCCAGGATACATCAAGGGAGGCTATAGAGTGGATTGTTTACAATTAGAGGGTGTGAATAGGTCTCTGTTATCAGTTTCTAGGTTTTCTCCAAGATAGTAATGGAGCAATTGCCTCCACTCCTTTAAAAGATTATAACACTTCACTATAATCAATCACATCAAAGGTCACTGAGACCCTAAAAATATTAGTGTGGGGCCCTATACAGTAAAGGACAACTTTTGCCAAAAAGATGAGTGTAGAACTATGGTTGGGTTAAAGAAAGAAACAAAACAGAAAATGACATCTCTCAGATATAACATTTATAAAAGCATTTTTCCCCACAAAATTTCCCCCACAATCATCTTGGGAGGTAAGTAGTACCAATATTTTTATTATCTCCATTCTAAAAATGAGGAAAGTGAGACCCAGAGGTGTTCAATCCTAAGCTCAGGGTTACCTAAATATTAAATGTCAGTGTCTGGACTTTCACTTGTGTTTATTAGTTCCAAGGGCAGTTTTATTTCCACTGTTCCATCATGGCCACATGATAATAGCTCACATTTATGTAACTCTTCAAGATTTACAAAGTGCTTTTCTCACAACAACTCTAGGATAAATATAGCCATTTTGCAAATGAAGCAAAAGCTCATGGTGATGAAGATGCCTTTCCCAAGTTCATGCAATGAGTAGAAGAACTAGGATTAGAATCTAAGACCTCTAGCTCTGAGACAAATGTGCTTTCCATAATGTTACTTTATCTCCTAAAAGAAGGAAATTAGACATTTCTAAAGGAAACTGCACTCTTACCAATAAGCATCTTCAATAAGACACTCAATAAAATGAAATTTTGAGGGAAGACAGTATTTGAACACTATTCTCAAGAGATCCCAGAATCACAGGATTTTTGAGTTGTAAAAGGTATCTCAGCAGCCATCTAGAGGCCAGTACATACCCCATTAGAAGATTAGCATCTTTCTCCCAGGGTTGTTGTAAAGATTAAATGAGATCATATTTGTGAATCACTTTACCAACCTTTAAGTGCTAGATAATGTTAGCTATCCTCATAACTACCACTACCATCATCACCACCACCATCACCATCACCATCACCATCACCACCACCATCACCATCACCATCACCATCACCACCACCATCACCATCACCATCACCATCACCACCACCATCACCATCACCATCATCATCACCACCATCATCATCACCACCATCATTACCACCACCACCATCATCACCACCACCATCATCACTACCACCATCACCCTCACCACTGTCATCACCACCACCATCACCATCACCACCATCACCATCACCATCACCACCACCATCACCATCACCATCATCATCACCACCATCACCATCACCACCACCATCATCACTACCACCATCACCCTCACCACTGTCATCATCACCACCATCATCATCACCACCACCACTGTCATCATCACCACCATCATCATCACCACCACCACTGTCATCATCACCACCATCACCATCACCACCACCACCGTCATCATCATCAACATACCTGACAAATCATCATCCAGTCTCTGCCTGAAAACCTCTAGTGAGGAACCAACCCATTCTACTTTTGGACAACACTAGTTGCTAGGAAGGTTTTTCCTAACATCAAGTCTATACTTGCCTTGTCACAACTACTACTCATTGGAGCTATGTAATGAGAAATGAAGACTGAAGCAGTATAGTGGGATAGAATTAGGAAAATCTGTTTGAATCCTGCCCCAGATACCTATCAGTCATTTAACCTCTCAGTTTCAGTCTCTTCATGTGAAAAATGGGGATAATAATGGCTTGCAGAGTAAGTTTTAAGGGTCAAATGAGATAACCTATGTAAAATGTTTTGCAAAACTTAAAGCACTATAAAACTGTAATTATTAGTAGTAATTGATGTCAGGGAAAAAAACTTCCAAATAATTGGATTTGTCCAAAAGATGATTGCATGATGGTTTTGGTTTTGCTACTGCTTCTTGGAGCCAACTTCTAAGGTAAAAACTTCCCCATGGTCTCTAAAGGCTCTTCTTGGATTTCCCAGTTTCTAACTTCTTGCTAATATCACTCCTCAAAAGACCAGGTGTAGTGCCAATGTAATATTCACAGAGCCAATGGCAACTGAATATGCCAGCATAGTTCTCAATTGCAAAATATAACAGACTTTCCACATAGAAGACAAAAGCAAAATATTTTTTAGACACCAGAAAACTGAAACCATCAGAACAATAAAGGAGTTAAGACACCATAACACAGAAGGAGCCACACCATCATTTAGCCTTCCCACAAACACTTACAAGCCTACCTGTCATAGCCGGAGGCAGACAAATATGTACAAGCCTAGCTATCTCTTCAGGTGGTCCTCTCCTCCCTCCAGCTCTAACTGCTCTGACTCCCAGCTTCCTGTGGGTCTGCTCCACCCTTCAGCAAACTCCATCGTGATTACATTCAGATTATTAGAGGGCAGGAAAAATCTTCAAATCAGGGAAGACCTTCAATTTCCCTTAGGCTTCTTAAGGAGTAGGGAAGATCTTCAAATTCCCATTGCCATCACACCAGGGTTTTCTTTTCTTTCTAGACTGTAACCTTGGGTTCATTCTTTCTTTTTCCAATATCCCTCCTCGGCTGTGGGATGTTCACATGCCACATGCCACTTAAGGCATGCCTTTACTAAAAATAATAATAATAGCTAATGTTTAGATTACATTTTAAGGTTTGCAAAGTCCTTTATAAATATTCTCATTTGATCCTCACAATAGCCCTGGGAGGTAAGTGCAATTATTATCCCCATTTCACAAATGAAGATACTGAGACAAATAGAGGTGAAGTTATTTAGTGTCTAAAGCTAGATTTGAACTCAGGTCTTCCTGACCTAAGGTCCAGGTAAACACTTAACTACTTACTTAGTTTTCTCTAGGTGGCAAATTTTTTTCAGTCACATTGGAAAGATTGGCCACCTGACCTAAATGACACATGCATAATGTGTCTTTAAGTCTAATTTAACTTGGTTTAACAAGTGTTGAAACTTACAGTTCTTTCTCTACATCAGTTCTGAGTCCTATTCTTACTTTTATCCATGGTGTAGGATGAAACCCTTAATCAATCACAGTGCTCAGCACACAGTAAGTGCTTAATAAATGCTTTTTTAAATTTATTCATTCATTCCATAATTGTAATCCCACTCCTGCCCCAAGCCTGGGACAGTTCCTTGAAGGACAGGCTCTGAAGGATGTTATACAAGTATTTATTAAGCGTTTTACTATATGTCACCACTGTACTGAGCACTAAGGATATGAAGAAAAGGTACTGCCCTCAAGGGACTTACATTCTAAGGTACATTTTTCTAAATGTGTGCATTCAAGATACATACAGAGTATTTATGGTAACCTTAGAAAAGAAGGCAGTAGCAGCTGGGGAAGAGAAGAGGCAGGGACCATGGGAAAGGCCTCTGGAAGAAGGCAGTTTTTGAGATGAATCTTCAAGGACACCTTAACTTTTAGAAGTCAGAGATGAGGGGCTAGGAATATACAAGGTATGGAGGATGGAAAAAAGTACAAAAGACGCTTGACCTAACTTCAGATTTTGATTATTTTCCCAGCTCTGCTTAAAACCAGTTGTGACTTTAAAATAATCATTTTGGTTTCCTGGGCTCTCCTTCTCATCAGCTGGTCCCCAAGACTAAACTCTGTTTTTGCTTCACCATAGTCTCACTAAAAAATATTTATTAGATTGGGTGTCTCACATCATACTGTAAAGTAACACCAGACCTAAGGTTGGATGGCCTTTGTACTTTCCACTGCCCCTTAAGAATGATTGGCTTAAGGATAATTGGAAGCCAGACTCTATCTAGTTAAGATGAAAGAAGACTTGGGTACTCTGTACTGATTGAGGCGATTGTGACTTACTGAATGATATGTTTTGTTTAAGACTACATGGCCACCTTAGTAATAAGTTGCTATGTTATATTGCCGTGAATATTGTGCTTTAGTTTCTTGAATGTTTTGCTTTAGTTTATTGATGAATAGAGAGTTCACTATACTATGTGATTAGACCCTTAGAGTTATTCACAGCAGCAGTCTTCAGGAGAGCTGTTCATGACTGACTTAACCCTAGCAATGGAGTGACTGACTTTGCCCCATGATACCAAACTTAGAGTATCTACAGCAGTGAAGCAACAGAAATTAGCCATTGGTTAGCAAGAATGATGAGTAAAAATAAGAAGCTACCAGATGGTGGACTGCTCTCCCTCTCCCTCCTCCTCCCCCAAAGAGTGGTCTCCCTAGACCAGCCTCACATTGAGCTACAAAAAGATCTTTCTCCTCCATCTCTTGTTCCACTTGCACTGGGAAGGGTTTGTGGCATTTGCCAAATATTCCCCTCAATGATTCAACTATCTTAGTGGCAGAATCAGTACTGGAGTTCAACACTGTTCCCACTGCCCTGTGCTCCCGTATGATCTACCGTGAGTCTGGGTCAGGAGGCCACAGCCGTTAAATGGTGCAGCTGATAGAAGGCTGGGCCTGGATTAAGGAAGATAGGGATTTAAATACAGCCTTAGATGCTTACTGACTTTGTGACCCTGGGAAAGGCATCTAGCCTCACCTTGTCTCAGTTTCTCCAACTGCAAATTAAAGGTCATAATAGCAACCACCTTTCAGGGTTGTTTTAAGGATCAATGAGATAATATTTGTGAAGCATTTAGCTTACTGCCTGAGATGTTGTGGGAGCTTAGTAAACGCTTTTTCCTTCCCTTTCCCAGTGATTTGCTTCACAGATGGGAAATAGTTGGGAGGCCCTGACTGCTTCTTCTAATAGGAGTCAGTTTTTAGGTCAATGCTGAGTGATTCTTAGACCAGCAAAAGACTGTATTTCTTAGTCTTCCCATAGTCCTAATTATCATTTTAACCACATAAAGCAGGGCCACGTAGTCCTGTTCTTTCCTCACCCTGCTAACCCCTCAGTACGGTCCATTATTCTAACTTGCCAGCCATGAGTGACCAAGCATTCCATTCATGTCCTCTGGATCTCAATATATGCCATTTCTCCAAGACCTCCCCAGAGCTAAATAATTGAAATGTACTTAAAGAAAATAATAAGCTTTAAACTCCTTGATATAAATCCTTCGCTACCATGGTGACAGGCAATTTTATCCAGGTCTTGGCAATTTTAGCTATAAGTAAGCAGAAGAAGCCTATTGCATTGACAAGAGGAGAAACACCAAACAAATGCACAATCACAATTTTGCAAATTACATGTACTCCCAAATCGGAAACCTTG
Organism: Pseudocheirus occidentalis; assembly: GCA_028646575.1. Taxonomy (NCBI): domain Eukaryota; kingdom Metazoa; phylum Chordata; class Mammalia; order Diprotodontia; family Pseudocheiridae; genus Pseudocheirus; species Pseudocheirus occidentalis. The sequence goes on from JAQQSW010008540.1 coordinate 8,769, forward strand.
ATTTAAATTTTTTAAAAGCCTCTCATTTCCTCCACTAAATTCCTCCTGTGATGTCTCATCAATCCATGGAGATGATCCTTGGCTCCCCTAAGCAATGCAAGTATAGAACACGTTCTGGCAGGTCCTACCAAGATGGAGAACCTCTAAGGACAAGTCCATGACTGCTATTGTTGGACCAATCTACCCAAGTTTCTAGAATAGTCTCATCACCAGAATGTGATGATTTGTATGTGTTAATCAGTTGGTCAATAAATATTTACTAATTGCCTATGTGTCTTGTACTGTCCTAAGTACTAGGGATACTATAGCGGGTAAAAGATGAAATGACCAAGGAAACAAAGATCTGAACTTCTGAACATATCAATTTATTAGGCAATGCATGCCAATCACCTAATAAATCAGGGCCAGTTGCCTTCCTCAACTTTCAGACTGGACTATAAATATGAAGAGACAGACTTTTATAACAATTAATCAAATAAGGCCAATTAATTAAAAGAAAACTATAACCAGGATACAACATTAGCTAATCTGATTTCTAATTGGAGGGAAAATTAGGGACTTTCCACCTTGGGAGTGGGAGAGTGAACAGGTACAATTCCCTGAAATCAGAAAAGGAGACATCCTACTTCCTCTGAATGTCTGCAAACAATCAAAGGAACAAGGAAACAATAACTAATTAATCAGTATGGGACCAGTTTTCAGATAAGACATATGGGTTATTTTGAGATGTATAATTGTGAGAAAACTCCTTGCATCAATCTTTAGCTTTAACCAGTCCTTACTTAAAGGTCTCTAAACAGCAGGTAGAGATAGTCTAGCTTCCCAGTCACACAGGGCTAGATTCAAATAACAGAATAAGGTTTTCTCCCAATTCCTACAACCGAATAAAGATTTCTCACAAGACAGAATTTGGACTAGGTCTATAATTGAATAGAAAAAGAACTGAGCTAACTCCGGAATTCACAAGATGGACTCAGCGTGGTTCACTCAGTTCCCACAATTAACCACTTTTTGTCCTAATCCCCTCAATTCCCTCAATACAAAGAAAGGCAAAAAGAGTCTCTGACCTCCAAGAGTTCATAATGTAAGGGGAAGACAACACATCAAAAGTTAAAAAGTGAAGGAGGAGAGAGAGAGAGAGAGACAGGGTACAAAAGACACCAGGGTATGATGAATTCTTGCAATGCTGGGAAGTTATGGGATTAGGAATTATTGCTCAGAGCCCTATTCTTAAATGTAGGATCTGTAAGTAACACTGATGTCTGTGCTGTACCCTCTCCAAATGGAGGGGTCCTGAGGAGTCAGGAGTCTCAAGCTGATGTGATCTTGCAGAAAGAGGAATTTCTGAAGACAATACTGAACTCAAGAAGGTTAGTCAAGTTGGAAACAGTGAGTGTGTGTGTGTGAGTGTGTGTGTGTGTGTGTGTGTGAGTGAGTGTATGAGAGAGAGATAGAGACAGTGCCGAAATTGTGAACTATATCAGATCCTCCTTCCCTTGAAGCAGTTTTCAATACCTCTGTGCCTTGTTTGTCCTTCATTCTCCAAGAGGATCAATGACATCAGGAGGGTGATATCTTCAGTTTGGGAGCCCCAATATTTCATTCAGGTAAGGAGGCTCCCTGTACTCTCCATTATTGGACCCTGGACATTTTGAAGGCTCTTCTGTTTTTCCTCTAGTCTAAGTGTTCTTTCCAGTGAGTGGGAAAGGAGGAAGACTGCTTACCAGGGCAACATTTGCAGATTGACCAAGAAGACTGACGAAGGTTTTTTTGCAGGAAAAAAAAAACACCAGAACAAAAGAATGCTTAGAGATATCCATTCTGCTTCCCTTTGATCCACACAAGGATAATTCTCATGCTACATATGGGGAACAGCCCCTCGTTGTATGGGAACCTTCACAACCCAACTAAATGGTATTGTTTGTTTGTTTTTGCTTTCGCAGGTACTCCTGAATCTTCCTGGTAAACAGTAAATAACTAGAGGGTCACTGTATATGCTTTAAAGTTGGAAGGAAACAGCTCTCCTTCACCCTTGCCTAGAATGCTGACTGAGTGTGTCCTAAAGGGCAGCCTAAGGTAATGCTTCAACTCAAATCCTGATCTCCTAGGATCCCTATTGGAGACAGATATGAAATAGACCACAGAAAGCATCTATAGTCCAACCTACCCATTTTTTTTTTGCATTTTGGAGGGCAGTTGGAGTTAAGTGACTTGCCCAAGGTCACACGGCTAGTTTTTTTGTGTTAAGTGTCTGAGGCCGGATTTGAACTCAGGTACTCCTGACTCCAGGGCCAGTGCTCTACTCACTGCACCACCTAGCCACTCCCCAACCTACCCATTTTATAGGTGAGAAAAATAAGACTTTAATATATTATGATTTGGCCAAGATCATTGTGAGTAAGAAGCAGAGCTCAAATTGCCCAGTTTCTCTGACTACAAATGTAGGGCTTTCTCCACTATACTATGCTTCTTCTAAACCTCTTCCCCACTTCTTTGCCTCCCCTCCAAAAGTCAGGACTCACGTCCTGACTTTCCTATGGTATTATAAATTCCTATATTAACTCAAGATTGAAACATGGGGATTATATTTGGCTCATCCCTGTGCTTAACTTTCCAATAACCAACCAGCCATCAATTATTGCCAATTCTTCCTTCAAAACATCTCTCATATCCATCAATCTCTTCAATTCCATTCTCATTGCCATCATCCTAGTTCAGACTTTTGCCCTGAGCTTCTGAAATAGTCTTTGAACTGGTATGAATGAATGAGTAGGTGAGTGAATGAATGAATGAAGACCTGTAATGCTCTCCCTTTTCTCTTCTTCCTAGCTTCAGCTACAAAATTCAGCTCCAATCTTATCTTCTGCAAGAAATATTTTCTGGCCTCCCTCCTCCTTTCATCTCCCAAGTTAGTGCCTTCCTCCAACATGATGTCTAATTCATCCTGTATGTACATAGTTGTTTGTATATGGTTTCCCCCATTAGAAGCTTCTTTAGTCTCTCCAGACTGTTTTTGCCTTTCTTTGAGTCCCTGGTGCTAAGTACAGTGTCTAGTACACAGTAGGGCTTAATAAATAACGAATGAAGGAATAAATGAATGGAGAAATGCTTACTATATGTACTTCGTCTGCCACCTATTTTTCCTCTCTTTAATCTGTTCTCATACACTAATGCCAGGCTGATCTTCCTAAACCATTGCTTTGATTAGTTCATGTCAACACCACTACAATTACTCATTCAAAAATCATCAATGGCTCCCTATTGACTACAAAAGAAAGTTCAAATTTCTTAGCCTGGCATAGAAGTTCCTCCATTGTCTGACACCAACCTGTATTTCCAGCCTTATGAATCTTCCTATTGTTGACCAGCTTTTCAAGTTGGTAGTCTGGTATTGACTACTTCCTCATCACATCCTCTTTTCTTATCTTTAGCAATCTGGTATGTGTACCCTACATGCCACTAAAACAGCTTACTGGGGTGGAGCTAAGATGGCAGAAAGGAAGCAGTAGCTTTTTCACAGTCCTCCAACAAATCTGTCACTAAAGGGTAAAAAGTGAACTTGAACAGATTTAAGAGTGACAGAACCCACTGTGAGACTGAGGGTGGCAGATTCCCAGCCCAGGAAAGTGCTCAGGTCTGGGTAAGGAGAACTCGGAGCACAAAGGAGCCGCATCAGTGTAGAGTTGAGAGCAGAGTACAGCAGACTGAGAAGAAGCCTCAGCCAGCCAGCAGACTCGCCCAGCCTGGCCGTCTCACCACAGGACAAAGGATCATCAAACCAGGTAGGAAAAATCTCAGGGCCCACAGCAGAGTCATAGCTTTTCCTGGGACAACCTGGATGTTTAAAATTATATACTCATACTTCCAGAAGCCAAGATGGAAGAATAAAGTTTAGCTGCTCTGATCCCCCCTCCCTGACCCAGAAAAGTCCAGAGTTAAATGCCCTGCCCAGAGTAAAATCTTGAATTACTGGAAACAGTCTCAGGCTTGGGTGTGTCTGAAGAAAGGGGAAAGAAGACTGTATAGAGTCTGAGCCCAGGAGGGTGGAGCCAGAAAGCCCTTACAAGAAAAGCCCAGGTGTGCTTTAGTATGACTGGGTCAATCAGGAGCTCTGCCCTGTCTCTGGCCTTTAGCTGTAGCCTGCTCTGAGCCTGCCTGAGCTCAGAGACACAGACTCAGAAACCTGAAGGAGCCAGACCACCCCACCCCCATAGGTTACTCTGTGTAATGGGAATCTGAAGTTCTTTCCTGCCCCTAGAGCCTTTGATAGGTTTAAGTGGCTCTGAGAATGTTCCCTGATTTGAAAGTATACTCTGCCCCCTAATAGGCTGAATGTGGTCATGTGGAGCCTGTGGCAGGAGGCTTGTTTTTTGGGAATGGCCACACCTTGTTACTTTGTAATAGAACAGTGGGTCAAGAGAGCTGTGACTTTCTCTGACCCAGGAGAAGTCTATATATACGCCCTGATGTGAGGTTTCTTTTGGGGCTCACTTTGAGAAGAGTTGTGTGATTTGACCAGATGAGACTCTGGGATGCTGTTGAGCCACCTGGCTTTGACAAACCCAGATGCTGATGCTTCCCTCTCTGGTAACTTGAATAGGTAATGGATGTGATGGTCAGATGGTTGGAAGCCCATCTGTTGATCTGTTTCTTGGTCTGCTTGTAACTTGTGTTTAT
>JAQQSW010008541.1:0-13445 GCA_028646575.1 Pseudocheirus occidentalis
TAGGCTGGTTCATGAACCCCTAAATGGGAAACATTTATCTAAGCCTGAGGTTAAGTGAGAAAATGATAGCTTAAAGGAAAATTTCAAGTTCTTAAAAATCAGATTTAGAGATCAGAGATAATTAATTAATGAGAGATTTTAAAAAGTAATTTCTGAGGTCATTTCATATGATACCTACTGGATTGCCAGGGGGATCTGGCACATTTGTGCAGTGAGAACATCTGAGAGATGTTGCTACGTTTTGTAAGTCTCACCCATATACTATCAGGGCATACTACATGTTGGAGCTCACTCATGAGTTGCTACGTATGGATTAGGACAAAAATCCTACAATGAAGGCATAGCAGAAGAGGAGACAAGGCCAGGCTCTGAAAAATTTTACTCCTCTACCAATAAAATGTGATTTGGGTATAGCAGAGAAAATAGATAATTGTGGCAAGCAGAGGTTGTTTCAAAATCCCTACCTTGGCTTGTGGGAGAAACATGGTTCAAGTACAGAAGCTAGAATTAAACTCTTGATGGCTCACACAAGTGCAGATAACAGCTTATCCAGTAGAACAGAAGCTCCTGGACGGTAAGAACTCATATTTGTTGTCTCTGAATCCCTGTCACCTAGCACAGTGCTGGCACACACCACTTAATAAGTTCTCATTGAATTGAATGTCCTCTCCTCCCCTTTGTGGTAATAGTTTATATAATAAAAATCCAATTGCTCCATTCAAAAACCATAAAATGATTCTGTTCTTCAAATATATAACATAGATGATGAGGTAGAAAGGAGGGCTTGAGGCAGATGAGCAAGCAGGATGCACGATGTGAGATATGAGATAAGTTGCCAGATGTCACCCACCAGTCAGAAAAGTGATCAAAGGAGACTATGCATTGAAGCACTGAAATCCCCTATGGGACCTCCTGTGTGCTTTCACAAAGCACCTCCAATTACCTGACATTCCAAAACAACTCTTCCCCTCCCCTTTCCTGTTCCCTTCGCTTGTCTGTATGGACTCCAGAGCCACAAAGCCCTCTTCCCCCTTTCCTGTTCTTCTTGCTTATCTGTATGACAAAGGCACCTCCTGAATACCTGATATTCCAGGCATTCCAGAATTGTACTTCCCTCTCCTCCCATTCTCTTGTTCGCCTTCCCTTTATTCCATAAAATTGTATTTAAACCAAACTTTTAACCTAGCCTATTGCTCTGCCTTCCAAAGTGGAGCAGGGCCTGCTTGGACACATCACCCCAGTAAATGCCTTTCTTTAACTGGGAGATGGTCAGAGTGAATGTGAATTCTTTCAGGACACTAGAACCTATATGTCTATACTTCATCAATAGGGATTTTAGTTTGTCTTCTCTACTTTCCCTTCAGTGATTAAAACATTATTTATATAGTTAACATTTCCTTGAAAAAAATAATTCTTGGAGTTTCTCTACAAAACATTAGTTGTAAAATGGCTTATATAGGATATTTTCCAACAAAATTATATTTGATCTGATTCAGACCTTCATTTTCAGTGAGGCCCGAAGCACCATAGCTTTGTAAGTACAAAGACAAGAATACAAAATTTATCTTTCTTCTGTCTCAGCCCCTCGGGGTTTCATGCTCTGCTTTTCAATATAATTGGCTTTCTAAAACAACAGAAAGACAAGGCAAACACCGTATCTCTCAATTTACTGCTATAAAGTTACATAGCAAAACCAAAATCAGACTATCCAGAAAAATAACAGTAAGCAAAAGAAAAGCCCTTTCGGAGTACATATGGTAACATGTTGTCATACTTTGCAAGACTTGATTTTGAGAGGCTACTTATTTGCTTCTAGAACTATCCCTGCAATTTGGGTAGCTGCTGGCTTATGTGCTCAGGGACTAACCAGTCAAGCTTTCCTTGTGTATAGAATCTCAGACTGTAGCATAGAAGTAATTCGCTTGTGCTCCCTTCCCCTTTCCCTCCCCAAAATGTAATTCCTTGTTATACATACATAAAATAAGTATAAGGAGGAAAGAGAACTGAGAATAATTCAGCGATTTAGGACAAAAATCACCAGCTCTGCCCTCTGTCTTCCAGGATTCCCAAGTCCCTCCATAAAGCTTGAGGGTAGTTTGCCTGAGAATTAAAAGAAATTTTTAACCCCAATTTAAATATCAAGGGACCTTGAAAAAAATTCCTTCTGGAAGTTTGGGTGGTGGTGGTGGTGGTAGTGGGGCACTTTGTAGTTGCTGTGGTTGTTTGGTTTTTTTTTAAAAGAAATATCTTTAAGGGGCTCTTTCCAGTGATAGCTAGATGCTGCTGGGGACCTGACTAACAAAAAAATTCAAATTAACCTTAGTCATGGTCTGGCTCAGAGGCAACAGGGCATAGTGTTTAAAGTGTTAGCATCAAAACCAGGAAGTATTGGGTTCAATTCTAAATTCTGACACATACTGGCTATGTGACTGAGCCAATCACCTTCTCAATTTGAAAGACAATTCTTTAAAACTACAAATGCAGAGAATGTGCTGCTAATCAGCATTGGTAGAGGGAATATCCTCCAGGAGCTCCTTATGCTAATAAAATCAAAGGTCTAATTCCTGTTCAATCACTATGTCTAATATCTCATCACTAATTCCTGTTCAATGACTAAGGACAATCCCACTAAAGAAAGATAACATACTCTCTTAACATCTTAAAGAATATTTCAGGGGTCATAGAATTCGGCTGATACTTGAACAGGAATCCCTCTCTATGGAATCACTGAGAAGGGCTCACTTCACTTTTCTTTGGACACGTCCAGTAATGAGGAACTCACATCTTGCCATCATATTTCACTTTGTACAATTCTCATATTGACTTGAAATCTGCCTCTCTTCCTCTGCAACTTCAACCATAGCTTTTAGTTCCGATCTCTGGATTCAAGCAAAAACAAGTTTTAATTCCTAGTCCATAAGATAATTTTTCAAATATCTTAACACTATCAACACATTTCCCCTGTCCTCCCTTCTTCCAAATTTCCTATGTTATGACTTCCAGTCTTGATCTCTCCCTTTGGCTACACCCCAGCCTTCCAATTTTCTTCACAAAGTACAGTGCCCAGAATTGAACCCAATATTCCAGATGTGGTCTGCTACATCTGGGCAAAGGACGACAGGACTTTCCCCAGTTCTGGACCCTATGTTTTTATTAATGCAACCTGACCACATCATCTTTTTTGCTGCCACATCATACAGTTAACCCCTATTAAACTTGGCAGTCCATTGGAGACCCTAAGTCTTCCCCTTCCTCAGCAAACTATTGTCTAGACCGGTAGTGTCAAGCTTAAATAGAAATGGGATCCACTAAACCCCTCATAAGAAACCTGATAGGCCACATATTGACTTCGTGTTCAAATGTAATATTATCTATGTTTCTTAGTAGTTTGATTTATTTTGTTAAATATTTCCCAGCTACATTTTAATCCGATTTGGGCCACACTCAAGGATGTTGCAGGCTATGCGTGATCCCTGGGCCTCCAGTTTGACAACCCCGACTTAAACGTTTTTCCCTTTGTCTGTATACATGTAGCTGATTTTTAAAAATCCAGTCCTAAGACTAACTGTTCCACAATTGTCCCTGGCTCTCAGCTCTTGGCTCTTGGCCCTGGCTCAAGCTGTTCCCTTAATACTCACTGATAGCACCACCCTTCCTGTATATCAAGTTAACCTTTACTGTACTGGCAGTGATGGTTTAGAAGACGGACATTACATATGATAACGATGAATGTGTTACCAGTCATAAATAGCACATTTGTATTTTAACAAAAGCTTTAATGATAATCCAAAGGAATGATTCATGGAGAAAATATCAGTTGCTACAGCAGATTGATGGAGAGTGGTTTTCAGAATCGTATCATTCAGGCAGGCTGCGCTTATAAAACTAGTCCTGGTGATAATTAACTAATTTAACTAGTATTTATTTGAAGGATGAACATATGAATGCATTGTTCAGAGTACAGAACATTTTATTACAAGGCATTCTCTAACATTGGTGAGGGAGGTGACAAGGGCTTCCTTACAATCCACTCATCTTAAGTCACAGAATGAGCCAGTGACAGAGGTCCTTTCCTAAGTCCTTACATAGTTAATTCCACTCGTTGTGGGAGGCCAAGTAAGCCATTACTTTATAGATAACGCTAGAGTTTCTTTCTGCTAACTGCTATACCATGGAGATTATTACCACCTCCATTAAGGGGAAGAGATTTGTAGTTCATCCATTCACTGTGAAGGTTTATCAACCTTGGGTCAACCAGATGGAACTGAAGGATCCCTTAGACCTACTTAGGGGTGCAAAGTAAATTGGTTTCTCATTTATATTCAGCTTTGACTTCCTTAGGAAGAGTTATAGTGTGGCCTGGGTAGCTTCCAACTTCTTTAGGTCTTCATGGATGACTACAACTACAATACATGGGAAAGTAAAGGAAGAATCAAAGATAGAAACCACAATTAGGGTGAAAGGGTGTGTTTTGTAGGGATGAATGGACAATATTTTTACAACAGAATTTGGAGCTAGGCAGTAGGGTGTATCAGTCATCTTCTTGACAAGAAGTGAACACCTGAGATACTGTTTAAGAGTCTATTTCCCGTGTTCTCTCTATCAGTTGGTCCATGGACCAATATGCCATGGAAAGATGAATCTTTATGTGGAGAACCATGAATAGTATAATCCAGAAAGCAGAAAAAAGTTGGGATTTCTGCTCTGAGGTGATGTGTGAGGGCAGGAAGTAAAGGACAGGGGAGGAAATAACCTATTCTTGCCAAGGTATCACCTACTATTAATATAGTATTGTATTCCTGGAAGAAGGCAGATCTATGTGGAAGTTCAGTTATCTACCATTATCCACCAAGGCCATAGAGGAATTGGTGGGGTTTGCCAAAAACTTACTGGTTTCCCTACAGGGTTCTTGGACTAATCACCCATTTTATAAGAATGAACATACCACTGAGTCTGAATGCAGACTGAAGCAAACTTACTTGCTCTCTCTCTTTTTCATTTTGCTTTTTTCTTTCTTGTTCATTCCATTGGTTATAATTCTTTACAACTCGACTAATATTAAATGTAAAGGTATATGTAGAACCTATATCAGATTGCATGCCACCTTGGTGGGGTAGAGGGGAGGAGAGTGAGGGGGAGAAAATTTGGAACTCAAAAATTTGTGGAACTGAATGTTATAAACTAAAAATAAATAATTTTTTTGTCTTTTTTTTGGAGGGGGAAAGGCAGGATAATTGGGGTTAAGTGACTTGCTCAAAGTCACACGGCTAGTAAGTGTTAAGTGTCTGAGGCCACATTTGAACTCAGGTCCTCCTGACTCCAGGGCCAGTGCTCTATTCACTGTGCCACCTAGCTGCCCCCTTAAATAAATTTTTTTTAATTTTAAAAATTTTTTAAAAAAGCATGAACTTACCAGCAGACATCATGTCTCATGCAAAGCCACCAAAACTCCCAGGTGACAGTATGATAGGATTTGAACAAGCTTATGTGGTCTGTTACTATGCTCTTGTGACAGGCAAAGTGCTAGGTTTCTCTAAGAGGTGATGTACAGTGACAGACAGAGGTACAGGAGCCCATCAAAGCCCACCTCCTTCAGCCACAAGAATCATGTTAGCTTAGAGTGCAGATGGTTGGAACTGTATGTAGCCTTTCTGTGCAACAGCTGCTAACAGACCAGAAAATGAATGGTGATAATGTTATTAAGCACTCCTTACAATAGCTAGCATTAGTATGTCATGTCAGGGTTTTTGAAGAATAAAGTTTCTTAGATGTTCTCTCATTTGATCTTCAAAACAACCCTGCAAGGAAGGTATTATTATTATTATTATTATTATTATACCCATTTTAGAGATGAGGAAACTGAGGCTGAGAGAAGTTCCCATTTCCATTTTTGTGCCAGTTCAGGTCCCTAGGGGTCACATTTCCTGGACCCCACAGCAGTGCTACCTGCTGACATATGGTACCATAACCACAAATAGAGGCAGCATGGGGCTAAGTGGTCAGCTGTATCATTCTAGACTGCTTTGTGGAGTACTCTCTCTGAGTCCTGTTTCTTGTAAAAAAAGGTAAGAAGCATGGTGTAGAGCAGCAGTTCTCAACCTGTGGGTCACAACCCCTGTGGGGGTCAAATGATCCTTTCACAGGGGTCACAGGGGTCACCTAAGACCATTGGAAAACACATATTTCCAGTGGTCTTAGGAACTGAGACACTGCTCCTCTATCCATCTCCAGGTGGGTCCGCCCACATGCAGATATGCCCAAATACTAAAAAGTATTAAAGGGTTGTGGCATTAGGATGGTTGAGAACCACTGGTGTAGAGGGAAGAGAGCCATATTTGACAATAGAGTATCCATGTTCCTATCCTGGCTCTCTTGCTTATCACATGTGTGATCATGGTCAAGACCTTTAATTTCTCTGGGCCACTCTTTCCTCATTTATATAAATAGAGGTCGATTGGGGCGTAGATGACCACTAAGATTCTTTCTGGCTTCTATTATGACTTTCTGGCATTTTAATTAGCACAGAGATCAGTCACTCTGTCCTGATCTCTTCTTTTGGATTTTTATATCTTTTGACTTTTCAAGGGATTATAGCCTTGCTTATCTGTTTGACCAGTACAGCCTGGATTGGCATGTAGCTTGGGCTATATAGCCTTGGCAAAATTTCTTATCCAGTCGGATAGGACGCTTTCAGGAAAACATCAAGAATGTCATCAGCTCATCCAAAACTTTACAGATACATACCCATCTTTATATTACAACAGAATGATAATTTCCAAATAGGAGAAGCCTTCATGGTGGTATCAGAATTAGCAGGTCTTGCTTCAATTGCAAGGTAAGGTGGAGTGTTTATATAAATGGGCCCTTACAGGAATCCTAAAGGAAGTGTCTTGAATTGGGGTGCTTATCCAGAGTAAATACTTCACATTTAAAAAGTGCTTTAGGGTGATACAGAGCTTTCTTCATTACAACCTTATTAGGTAGTAGAACAAATATTCCCATTTTGTTGATTAAGAAACAGAGACTAAGTTATTCTTTCATCATTCTTGCCACTAATCAATGTCAGATACAGGATTTGAACCCATTAGATAACCCCCAACACTCCTTCCAACTCTAAATATATGATTCTATGAGCCCAGGTCCCCCGGTTCCTTATCTGTATCCCACACCATACAGTCTTATTCTTGCTACAAGATCACCAAGGACAAACAAGCTTTTCTTGAGACCTGTCACCCATTTAAAGTCCTATATTTTTACCTTAATACACTTTCCTAAACTCATAATATTTGCCTTCCTGGAGTAATGCATTACACCCTCCAGTTAATGTGTGCAGATATCACCAAGGCAGCGCTGTACCTACATACCTATCAGGGAATTTCTTTCTCTCTAATTCCCCTGTATCTCTCTCATGCTTCCTCTCATCTAGTTGAGGTCCCTCTGGCCTACAAGTTCCTTTTCTTTTCAATTTTAGGTCTCCCTTGATAGTAAATAAATTTCCTGCTAGTGCACCTGATTCGAGCTTTTTCAATTACAAGCCCTCTAAAGTAATCCCATTTCTTTCCAACATTTACTCCATTTCCAGTCTTCTCTCTCTCCAATGAATGTACATAACAAATAATGGGAAGGCTATCTTGATTCCTTTTATGCCAAAGACTAAACTTTAGTTTTTGTATTCACTGTCCGAAACGCTCAGTCTGGGGCCTCCACACAGCACACTATTGTGTGGATAAATGTGGCAAAAACTAAGCTCCTCTGGATTTCCCTGTCAATTCTTCCCTACTTTGTTCTGACATCTGTTCTATTTAGCTATAAACTTAATAGTGATTTTTGAACTCCAGGAGCTTGTACAGAGGAAACACTGTCAAGGACTGATAAAAAAAATTCAAAATGATAACAATAAAATTTATTTCAAGTCTGTTAATTTTATCTGATAGTAAGACCACAGAAATGTGACCATTAGAATAACCAGAGAGGTCTTATTGTAGGAGTATGGTAGTAAATATTTAACAACCAGTTCTCCAGAAAAAAAATGAATTTACATTTATCAAGTGCCAGAAGCACCAGCGATCCAAAAAGAGGCAAAAGAGAGCTCCTGCCCTCAATGAGTTTATAATCTAGTACCTCAGATACATTTAAATTTAATCTGCAATATGATTTTCTCCATCATTTTCTTAATCTAGAAAATCAACAAAGCAATAAATCATTCCTTGATTTGTAGGTATTTAGAAGGTATATCTGCTCATAGTAAAAATTTCACAACCAGCTTGGAGCCAGTCCAATATAATTCCAGCACATCCCTGGAGCAGGGGCTTGTTGTGATAGGATTTGTATTGTCATTTTTTTATTAGAATCTAGCAGGGGTCACTCAGAGTCTTTCATTCCAATGTTTAATTGGAATTCCTCTCCAAAGTTTAATCACACTCACAAAAGGTTCATTGTAGATAATCTGTAGCTTGCCTTTTGAAACATAAATCCATATCCTTTAAAACAAAACATTTTTTTCTTACTGATGTCTTGTTTTTACATCACTGTCATTTCTACCTATACCCTTGCACCAGAACTGAAAACTCCATTGTAATAAATACATCCGACAGTGTATACAGTATTCTGTTTCCTCCTCTCATACACCTCTCTTATTCTTTTTAGGGATCTGAGATACATTTTATTGTCTGTTCTCTAAGACTGTAATTTCTTTTTTCAGTTACTAAGAGTTTGATTTTCTTTGAGTAATTCTTTTTCATAATTTGTCATAGTCATATATATTGTTTTTATGGTCCTGTTGGTTTTACTCTGCATCAATTTATAGAAATCTTCCCTGTTTCCCTAAATTTTTCATATTTGTCATAATAATAATAGCTAAAATTTCTATAATTCTTTAAAGCTTGCCAAGCAAGACACACACACATATATAAAATTATATTCTTCTTTGATCCTTATAACAATCCTTTGAAAGTACTATGATTATCCCCATTTTACAGATAAAGAAATTGAGACCTAGAGAAGGTAAGTAGACTAATGTCATGCAGCCAGTAAGTATCTGAAGCAGGATTTGTAGCGAGGTTTTCCTGACTTCAGGTCTAGTACTCTTTGTCCTGTGTCCCCTCCCTCATTTCGTAATGTAATATTTCATTAGATTCATATTCTAGTTTGCTCAAACATTCCCCAAACTACAGATACCATTCTTATTTCAAGTTTTTCTTTTCCACAAAAAGGCCTGCTATTAATATTCAGGTATGTACTATTACCATAAGCATGTATAGAATATGAGCCAAGGGTGGGTGGGTCTGCTGGCACATCCTGGAGCAAGCATTACCATTGGCCCTTCACCAGAGGGACCTCTAGGTCAAAGGGTGACAATTTAGTCACTTCTCTTGTATGATTCCAAATAATTATCCAAAATAGTTGGGCCACAATTCCACTACAATAGTATGAGTATGCCTTTCTTTCCAAGGTGTTCTGATGCTGACTGTTCCCATTTTGTTCATCTTGAACAATTTGAAGGAATGAGGTGAAATCTAGGAATTGTTTCAATTTCCATTTCTCATGATTCAGAGTACATTTTAATAGATCATTGACCATTTGAAATTCTTATTTTGAAACCTGTTCACTCCTATCTTCTGACCACTTATCTATGGGAGAATGACTTTTCATTTAAATGTGTGTTCTATTGTTCTAACCTCATGGATAAGGAAGAGCTGACCATCATTCTTCACACACATTTGGGCATCACTCAAACAACTCTGGGCCCCGTCTCTAATATTTCTTCCATATATTGAACTAGGGCTCATGACTTTTACATTTCTCTCTCTGGGGAAATAGACTGATATACCTTTTCAGATTTTTTTTTATTTGATTGGTTAAAAAAATTATTAATGTCCAATGTAACTGATAGGTGTCAGCTCTAGCTAGATCTTAAAATATAAGAGATTCTTGGGGGAGAATGAGCTAGCCCTTCTTTCTCTTCTTCTCCCAGTATTTTCTTGAATTCTTTGTTTATTGTCTCTGTGGCAAACTTCTCGACACTTCTCCCTCCTTTCCCCCCATTCCGTTTGCCACCAGCCCCAAAACTTGGAGGTTCCTTTGATGACTTGTAGTTACAGGTCTCCACATCTAGAGTCAGTCTGTTAACATATATTCAAGCAACCTTGTATAAGCCAGCCTAGTCTGAATATAGTCTCAGGTCTCTGTAAAGACCAATGTTTGTCATCATTATCTGGGTTTTTAGCTATACAGAGACGTAGGAGAGAGGCAACCTATGTATTGACAAAGACATTGGATTCAGTATCAGAAGACCTGATTTCAAATTCCAATTCTACTTATTATTACATGGGTGCCCTTGGGAAGTCACATCCTTTGTCTGACTCTTTGCTTTCTCTTCTGCTAAGTGAGAGAAATAGACTAGATGATCTCCAAGGTTTCTTCTAGTTCCAAGTCTTTTGACTTTGATTTATTGTTTCTTGCTGTCTCATGGAGTCATTAGCTTCCACTGCCCAATTATAATTTTTAAGGAATTATTTTCTTCAATGAGATTTTATACCTCTTTTTCCATTTGGCCAGTTCTGCTTTTTAAGGAGCTCTTTGTGCCTCTCTTACCATTTGGCCAATTCTGGTTTTTTTAAGCTATTATTCTCTTCAGTAATTTTTTGGGAGCCTTTTTTTTTTACCAAGCTATTGACTCTCTTTTCATCATCTTCTTACATCACTCTCATTTCTTTTCCAAATTTTTCCTCTATATCTTTTATTTGATTTAAAAAATCTTTTTTGAGTTCTTCTGAGACTTCTCATTGGGCTTATGTCCAATTCACATGTTTTCTTTGAGGCTTTGCTTGCAGCTATTTTAACATCATTACCTTCTTCTGAATTTGTGTCATGATCTTCCCTGTCAAATTAGTAGCCTTTTATAGTCAGATACATTTTGTTATTGTTGTTTGCTTATTTTTCCAGCCTATTTCTTGACTTTTAACTTTATGCTAAAGTTGGGTTCTGCTGCTGGAGTGGAAGAAACACTGTCCCAAGCTTCAGGGTTGTTGGGTTTTTTTTGTGCTGCTGTTTTCAGAACTAGTTCTGGGGTTCAGTAAGTTTTTTGGTGCTTTCAAGGTGGTATGATCTAAGGAAAAGAGTAGTCACTGCTCTCCTGGCCTGTGCTCTAGTCTTTACCCAGGAAGAATGCCTGTGTCCCTGTGCCACAAGTCCTAGTGTTCCTCTTAGCTCTGGAACCATCACCCCAAACTGCATATGGGCAATGCAACAGAGAGCTGAACCCTTCCTTTCCTTTTCCTTCCTTTCCTCCCACTTTCTTTCCCTTCCCTTCTCTTGCTTTCACTTCTTCCCTTCCCTTGTAAACTTTCTCATGATTTGTCCAGTCTCCTTATCATCTATGGCCAGAGCTCCTAAAGCTGTCTCCGAGGCCTCCTTCTGGTGGTGTGGTGGTATGTGCTGCATTCCAGGCCAACCACCATCCCAGTGTCACAGACTTTTCCTGCTGACATTCTAAGTTGCCATGAGCTAGAAAAATGTCTCACACTGATCTTTTGTTGGCTCTGCTACTCCAGAATTCAATTTGAGGTGTTATTTTAAAGTTGTTTGGAAGAGAAGGTTGAGAGAGTTTAGCTGAGTTCCTGCCTCTACTCTGTCTTTTTTTTTGTTCCTACTTTAGTCCTAAATCTATAGTCCTATATCTACCATTTTTAATATATATTTAATCATAATATAGATAGATTGCCATTGTTATCACCATTACAGTGAAGAGAACTGGAGAACTCTGAGAGGGTTCTAAAAAAAGAATATTTCCTAGTGAGAAAGGGTAAAACCAGCACCAGAACTTGAACAAGAAAGGTATACAGATTGGACCCCAGGAAGTATAGGACTTAGCTATGTTTCAGAATGTCCCAAGCTTAAGGCTAACAGGAGACCCCCTACATGAAAAACTAATGGGATGTTCCACAAGGGGTCTTAATGCTACCAAAGACATCTACCAAAGATGGTCTGCTCTTTTTTCTTTAGGTGGGGGGAAGGCAGGGCAATTGAGGTCAAGTGACTTGCCCAAGGTCACAGGGCTAGTAAGTGTTAAGTGTCTGAGGCTGCATTTGAACCAGGTCTTCCTGACTCCAGGGCTGGTGCTCCATTCACTGCCCCCAAGCCACCCCAAGATGGTCTGCTCTTCGGGGCTAGCTCAAGATCTCTAATATAGCCCAGCCAGTCAAAGCCCATGTGCCCTAGAAAAAAAAGCAAGACTAAAATGCTAGGTAAAGTTGGGATAGGTAAGCTACACAGGACTGGCATGATAACATCCTATCCCGAGAGAAGGGGGGAAACAACAAGAACCTTGAGGTTCTTGAGTTAAATTTGAGTTATATATGAGATAGGTGAAAGACAAAATCATCTGGAACAATAATAACTCTGGGGTTCTGCAGTGGAAAACATTCCCAGCCTCCAGGGAATCTTTCTATTTCATTTATTTATTTTAGATTTTAATCTACTTTTCTTACATTTTATAATAACCCTTCACACAATTGTCATTTCTCATCTCCACCCACCACCATCTCAGTGAGCTTTTTCTCCTTGTCAGGGTTTATCAGCCTTGTTTGAGTCACGAACCCATTTGACAGCGTGCGATGATTGTCTCTGAACCCCTTCTTGGAATAATATTTTCAAATTAATAAAATTTGATATATAAGATTTCAAAGGAAACTAGTTTTTTTGAAACAGAGATGTAATTTTATTTCCCCAAAAAGTTCATGGACTTCATGAGGTCCATGGCCACAGGTTAAAAAACCCTGCCTCATAACAAAGAAAAAAGAATTCAGTAAAAGTAGTGCACAAAGTGATTACATCTGACATCATCTGTAGTACTTTAAAGACAGTCACTCAGAGCAAATCACCTGTGTTTTTCCCAATTGCATTGCTGTGTCCTTTTGAGCTGGGATTGGACCTAATCACAGAAAAGAGGCAGATAATGAGTTGTTAAACTAACTATAAAAATGAGGCCATACCAATTGATTCTTTTATGAAGTGTGAACAAGTCTCTAGCACAATAGGCCAGGTGACCTTTAAAAGTCTGTTCAGTCAGTCAAAGAGCCCAGATTCCGGGAAGAAGCCAGATCCTTGTGACATGCATAGAAGCTTGAGAAGCCACAGAGACCTAGAGAGGGGAAGGCATGAGAACCAAGTGGATTGGGAAGATCAGAAGCATGGGAAGAGAGAGCCACTAAGAAAAGAAAGGAACCAAGACCCCTGCACTTAGGCTGTTTTGGCTGATCAGGCATGAGGAGTATCGGGACAAGTATTGAGTTACTGAAACCCTGCCAGGGTGCCCAGTCCATTCATATCAGACGGTTGCCAAGGTGGCAATATTTTGTCTTCTCTATTTTCTTGGATTCCCTTGAGAAAGAATGAAACCTTTCCTTTTGGGTACAGGAAAATTCTGCTTACCTGTCTTTGATTTA
>JAQQSW010008542.1:0-13445 GCA_028646575.1 Pseudocheirus occidentalis
GAACAGATTGTGGGAGGGGTCTTACAGTGGGATCAATGTTCTGGGCTGGGGGGTAGGGACAAAAAGGGGAGAAAATTTGTAACTCAAAACCTTGTGGAAATGAATGATATAACCAAGAAAATAAATTAAGATTAAAAAAAAAAAACAACAAAAAACATCAGAGTGCTGCCTGTTACTGGTACCCTTGCATGGGGTTTTGGGAAAACCTCAGCATGGATACAGCTGCTGCCAGTCAGAGCCTGTTGTCCCAGGGGCCACAATGGCTTTGGAGCTGCAGCTCCTGTGGTCTCTCATTGAGCCTGGTGTTCAACATATGAATGTCCTGGTCACTCAGGCTACGCAAAGGAAATGGGATTCTTTCCAGGATAAAATGATTTTTTGAGACTCTTATCAAATGACCCATGCTCAACATGACATTCCTTGTGCTCCCAACCTCAGTGGTAAAGAAAGAGCCAGGTCTTAGCTGACCACAGAAGAGAACTTCTAAATTAAAGCTACCTATCGTCATATGAAAAAAAATGCTCTAAATAGCTATTGATTAGAGAAATGCAAAGTAAAACAACTCTGAGGTACCATCTTACACCTATCAGATTGGCTAATATGACAAAAAAAAGGAAAATGATAAATGTTGGAGATGTAGCAAAATTGGAACACTAATACATTGTTGCTGGAGTTGTGAACTGATCCAACCATTCTGCAGAGCAATTTGGAACTATGCCCAAAGGGCAACCAAACTGGGAACCAGCAATGCCACTACTAGATTTGTATCCCAAAGAGATCATAAAAAAGGGAAACGGGCAAACACATTCAAAAATATTTATAGCAGCTCTTTTTGTGGTAGCCAAGAATTGGAAACTGAGGGGATGCCCAGAACCTGGGGAATGGCTGAACAAGTTGTGGTATATAATTGTAATGGAACACTATTGTGTTATAAGAAATGATGAGCAGGCAGATTTCAGAAAAACCTGGAAAGACTTACACGAACTGATGATGAGTGAAGTGAGCAGAACCAGGGGAACATTGTAAACAGTAACAGCAACATTGTAAGGTGACCAATTATGACAGACTTAGCTCTTCTTGGCAATACAACAATCCAAGACAATTCCAAAAGACTCATGATGGAGAATGCTATCCATATCTAGAGACAGAACTATGGAATCTGAATGCAGACTGAAGGATGCTGTTTTCACTTGTTTTTTCTTTCTCGTGGTTCTTCCCTTTTGTTCTGGTTCTTCTTTCACAACATGACTAATGTGGAAATATGATTAATATGATTGTACATGTATAATCTCTATCAGATTGCTTGTTGTCTTGGGGAGGGAGAAAAATCTGGATCTTAGAATTTTATAAAAGTGAATGCTGAAACTAAAAAAAAAGCAATTAAAAGTGTTTTGTTAAAAATAAAAAGAATAGAGCTTCTGTTCAGGAGCAGTGGGAGAAGGAACGTACACCTGCTCATCCATAGGGAAGAGCTATGTGGTAGAAGTCTGGGGCATGAAATAAAAGCATTTCACCAGCTTCTTCTTTCTATTTCTTCTCCAAAAGGAGAACTTGCTTAAAATGGGGATAAATCAGTACTTTCTCTTCATTATTCAACATCCTTCCCCTTCCTGCGCCCTCACCCCTAAGCCTCTCCCAGTGCTTATATGGGCCCACTACAAATCTCAGCTGCTCGTGTCTCCACACAAATCGGTCACTTCCCATGAACTCTGTGACTCAGCTGTGTTGGCCTGTTCTCCGTTCTGCACATGAGAGGCTTTGTCTCCATCTTTGGGCCTTTACCACCCCTTCAGTGCACTGCCTCTGCACCTCTGCCTCATGGAATCTCTGGTATCCTTCAAGACTCAGCTCAGACACCATCACTCTCCATGATACCTTTACTGATCCCCAGCTCACTAATGTTGGCCCTCCCCAAACTACTGTATTTCAAAAGTCCTTTGTATTTGAAACCACAGTATCTATCACTGTAGTTAGCACTTAGGAGACACTTAACAAATTAAATACATGTATTATGTATATACTTTTGTGTACACATGTTGCATACTCCACTGGAATACAAGCTCCTTGAAGGCAGGGAATTCCTATCCCTTGCACTCAGTACAGTGCTTAGCACAAAGCAGTTGTTGAACAATGGCTGTAGATTGATTTACTTTCATCCAAACAGACCCCTTCCTTTAGAGGCAGAGAGGCCTGGAGTCAGGAAAACCCAAGTTCAAATTCATCCTCAGACTCTAGATGTGTGAACCTGAGTTTCCTCAAATGCAAAATGGGGGTCACAATAGTACCTACCTCACAGAATTGTTGGGAGGATCAACTGAGATGTCTGCACAGCGAGCAGCACAGTGCTTGGCACATGGTAGATGTTTAAATGCTTATTCCCCTTCCCTTTCCCTCCATTCTCCCTTCAAAACTGCTCAAAAACCGGCTCTTCTTTAGAAATGACAAAAAGAACAGTTTCAGAGAAACCTGGGAAGACATCTACGAACTGATATAGATGGAACTGAGAACCAAGAGACCAATTTCTATAACAATGGCATTATAGAGGCAAACAGCTGACTTAAGAACTCTGATCAGCAAAATGACCAACAAGGAGTGCCTGATGACAGCACACAAGACCCACTCCCGGACCTGAGATGCAGAATGAGGCATAGACATTTTTGTACGTTGTCAATACAAGGATTTGTTTTTCTGAACTATGCATATGTTTTTTTTTTTATTTTTCTAATGAGGGGGCATGGTAAAGAAAGTAAATCCCTGTTAATTAAAAAAAGAAGAAGAAAACCACCTGGTTCCTTTTTGAGGTATTCTCAGGCTCCATTTGCCCTGGTTCTACTCCAGTCCCCACTGGCCTTCCTGAATAGCTATGTATAGATTCATGACAACAGTCAAACATAAGTCCGGATCATCAGCAGAACATTGCTCTTCCCTCTTCTATAACCTGATTTCCTCTCTTCTCCTCCTGGAATCCCTCTTCTGCTATAGGTAGCATAAGCTGGTCTCTGAGGTCCCTGTCAGTTCTGAGATGTTGTATATGACACCATCCGTGACTATGCTTCTGCTGATAAGGAGATCTTCAAAGAGACACCTGAGCTGGCTTTAGTGTGAAGGTCATACATTTAGAGGTGTGAGGGGGGAGGAGGCCAGAGTAGAAAGGTGTGTTGTCCCTTAGGAGGTACACACATTTAACCTCTGGTCCCTCAAAATATCAGTACATATCTTCATTAAGATGCTCTTTGGATCACCTATGATTACACTGGGACCACTGGGGATTGAGACATCAGGGTACTGGCCAACTCCCTTCCCTTCCCCACCCTATACACAACCAGGACCACAGATGCCTTCTGCACCAAGGCCTATGAAACTAGCACTCATTAGGTCCTTTCAGGCATTGTTCTATCAGTCATCGTCTGCATGGACATTTTATGGCCTTCATCACTACAATGAGAGCCACAAGCAAACATCTCCTTTGTGGGTCACCTCATCTCACCAAGGGCTCTAGCAGAAGTAGCAGTGGGAGCTACTTGCAGCTGCCTTGCTCCAAGCTGCGCCACCGCCCCCACCAAAACTCAAGAAACTAAGGCTGATGGGAGAATAACTTTATATCTTTCTGATGGGTCCAGGATCACCCAGACTGTCCATTCCTGCCTTCCTCCTCTGCCCCCTCGATGAACCTGGCACTGCTTATGTCTATGTGTCAAAGGGTAAGACTAGAGAGAGCCATGTGGTGAGAAAGACAGAGCACACAGCCTGGAGTCAGGAATTTAAATCTCACCTCAGAAACTTCCTAGCTGTGTAACCCTGGACAAGTCACTTTGCCCTGTTTGCCTCAGTTTCCTCATCTGTAAAATGAGCTGGAGAAGGAAATGGCGGCTAACCTCTCCAGTATCTTTGCCAAGAAAACCCCAGATGGGGCCAAAAGAATTGGATACAACAACAAATCACTTGGCATATTGCCTGGTACACAGTAGGCATTATATAAGTGCTTACCTTATCCTACTTTGAAACCTGCAAATTGCTATATAAATAAATACATGGGATTACATAATCAACCCAATGTGCTTTGCAGCATGGGTTCCCAGGGTGCCAAAGGAGCAATATGCTAGGCCACCAGGCCATCTGATCCAAGTCACTTCCTCCTGCAGAGACTCATTCCCACGGAACCTCCCTCCCCCAGATTCCTCATTCCTGTCCTCAGCTTAAATCTACAATCCTTCCACAGAACTTTCCTCCACAAAGACTCTTGAATCCTGCCCTTACAGATCTCTATACAGCTCCACAGACCCTTTCCCTATCCTAATGGATCAACATTCCCACAAGACCTTCTCCCAGGCTCTAGTCATAAAATACAAACTGTTAAAACCAAAAGACAGCTTAGAATGCAGGTTATAGCTGGGACCTTAGAACAGAGAAAGTTACAGCTAGAAAAGCACCTTAAAACACATATAATTACAGCCAAAACAGGCCTTTAGGACGTGAAATGTATGAGTTACAAGAATCTCTAAAGAAGTAGAATATTGGAGCTGAAAGGGACCTTAGAATGAAGAACCAACTAATAGAGCTAAATGGAACATCTGAATGGGTAATGTGAGGGCTCTAAAGGGACCTCTAAACCTGGAATATTAAGAGGTCAATGAGGCAGGAAAGGGGAACATTAGAGTTGAATGGGGCCCCTGGACTTGGAAGGTTAAAGGTGAATGGGGTTCATCAGAGATGAATAAGTAAACATGAAACTTTGGGTTCTAATGGATCTCAGAACTTAGCACAGCATGTTAGAGCTGAACGGAGCCGCTGGACTTGGACCCTTGGGAGCTGAATGGGTCTTGGAAGGTGGAATGTTAGAAGTGAAGAGATCTTTTGATTTTGGAAGTTTAGGGCGCTAAGGGATCTCAGAACGTGGAACATTAGGGCTGAGAACCTGGAACGTTGGAACTGGACGGGACCCCTGAGCTTGGAAAGTGAGAAGTGAATAAACCTGGAACTTTGCGGTTCTAGGGGACGTCTGAACTCGGCCCGTTAGAGCTGAAAGGGCGAAGGGCCTGGCTGAGAGGGGGCTGGGAATGCGGGACGTTAGGAGTGACGAGGGTCTCGGAACGTGGAACGGGAGGGTTCTGCGAGGCCCCGGACGGCGGTCTAGAACCTGACGGCCACGGCATAGAACTCTTGAGCCCCTTGTCCTTGCAGGCGGGGAGGGGGACGCGTGCCCCAGCTGGGCGCCCCCAGCCAAACGCCCGCCCCGCTCCCTCCCCCTGCTCTTACTCGACGACCTTGATCGGCTCCCCATGCTGCCCATAGACCAGCGCCGGGATCCCTGCGGCGCCGCGGGCCGCGGGGCGGGAGGACGAGAAGGCCGCGCGTCGGGCTGCGTCCCGCTGGGGCCCCGACACGGGCCGGGGCCGGAGCTGACCCTGAGCCACCCGCAGCGGCCACATCGTCACCAGCACAGGAGTCCAACGGCCTCGGGCGGACCCGGCAACGGCGTGCTCCGCCCCCGCCGCAGCGCGTGCGTCACCACCCCGCCCCTGGAGGAGCCCCGCCCCCTGCCTCGCTTAAAGGGGCCGCGCCGCCTTCGCCTGGCCGCTGCTGCCCACGAGAGGGAGCTTCTGGGCTCCGAGGCGGGCTGCTCTTGGGAGAAAGAGAGGGACGGGGAGGCCGTTTTCTCAGCTTAGGCGCCCTTCCAGCGCTTCCTCAAGGCACAGACGTTGGCGAGCCGTCCTGGAATGGTGGTGGCATCCCGGAGCACAAAATGCGGAGGTGGAAGGGAACCTTAGAAATGATCTGGTCCAGCTTCTATCCATTTTACAGATGGGGAAACTGAGGCCCAGGACCTCTGACTTCAGAGCCAGTGCTCATGGCATTGCACCACGTTATTGGGCAGCTAAAGGAAGAGCCAGCAAAGGAAGAGGTGCCCAGTGGAAAGAGCCTGGGTTCCTGCAGGCATTTAAAAAAATGTTTTATTTATGCCTTCCCCTCCCTACACATGGCTGTTACTTCTGCCTCCCCTCACAACCCTCTCTTATAACAAAAAAAGCACAAAAGAGTTCAGTATGTTGACAATATATGCCTTATGCTCAAATTACCTTCTGGGGAGGCTTCACACCACCTCTGGGGAGCCAGGGACTTCACACCACCTCTGGGGGACTGGGGCTTCACAGCCAGTCCTCTAAGGTTGCAACTGGTGTCACTCAGACGTTTTCAGTGAATACAAAATGTGAAGTCAAAAACTGTGAAATTTTCTGCATTTACTCTTCAGAGATCAGCAAACACCTTACAAATCAACACTTGACATATTGTTTTGTTGATTGTCTAGACTTAAGAAAAAGATAGAGAAAATGTTAAATTTATAACGGAGCTTAAGCTTAAAAGGGTTTCCTACATCTAATCTCCCCCACACCCCCAAAGCTGGTTGTTAAACATTTATTAGCACACCACTATATATAGATGTATACTCTCTGTATATATATAATATATGTATATATATTTATGCACACACACATACATGCACACACATAAGCAGATAAAGATAATTCAAAGCATAATATAGTAAGGAGTGCAGAGCTCTGTCATATCCATATCTCAGCACTTGCAAATTTTCACTGAGGGCTCCCTGCCAAATTCTTAAATTTCTATGGCCAAAATCATTCATTACATCTAGGGGGCGCCATGGTGCAATGGAAAAAACCCTGCTTTGGCAGAGTCAGAAGATGGATTTAAATCATGCCTGTGGCATTAACTACTTATCTGACCCTAGGCAACTCACCTAAACTCTCTGGGCCTCAGTTTCCTCACCTGTAAAATGAAGGGTTGGACTAGATGGCCTCTTGGTAAAAAAATCCTATAACCCAGTGGTCAATCTAGTTGATTCTGGTTCATTCATTTCATTTCAGTAAACATTTATTCAATGTTTACTATGAGCAAAGGGCTGTATGGGGAGGGTTAACACCTGTTCTGGGAGGGCTACTCATCCACCTTGCTGGCCGCCTGGCATTAGACTCTCTCCTGTGGCTCCAAGAAGCTGTACCCTGCACGGCGGCCACACACTGTGTTGGCAGATGGGGCCCTAAACCAGCTTGAAGGTAATGGACCCATGGCTGAATTAGGAGGGTGTCTACCCCAAGCAAACAAAGGCTTCCCCAGGTGGAATGGGCGGATGAGGGCAATCTGTTCCAACAACCATGATGGCTGAAGTGGGCCCTGTGGGTGCTTAGAGATTGGTCAGGCATCTGAGACACCAAGGTCATCCACTGCATCCTGGGTCATCATCAGCCATCTTGATTTTTGTCCTGCCACCAGACTTTGATGGCTCTGGCAGGAAGAATGAGGCTTATGACTTTGTGCAGCTCTGCCTCATTTAAATCCAATTCACCCTCAAGTCAAAGCATCACTTCATGATGTCACTGGTCCTTTTCAAAAACGAAAAATCAACAGTAACTCTGTGGGAAGCAGTATGTTAATCAGTTGCCTTCACAGAAGAAATTTTAGAGCTATCTTCTCATTTTATAGATGAGGAAACTGAGGCCTAGTGTGGTTGTGACTTGCCCAAGGTCACCCAGGTAAGTAATTCAACGTAATCTCTTAGATGGGGGTAGGCTCTTCCTACAGATTGCATCCCACCCATGTCTGCCCATGCAGGGCTACTCTTGTCCCTTTCCAAGCTAAGCATTCCTATTGGTGGCCACCAAATACAGACCCCTTTGAGCAATTTCTGGAGAAGAGATTCCTTTTCAGAAGAGAAATATAGATTTAAAGCTGGAAGGGACCTTCAGAAAAGTTAAACCAATCCCCTCATTTTCTTGAAAGGTTAAAAGAAGAGGTAGGGAACCTTGGACCTCCAGGCCACATGTGGCCCTCTAGGTCCTGAAGTGTGGCCCTTCCAGTCAAAGGGCTGGACTTGAGGACCTAGAACCACATGTGGCCTCGAGGTCAAAAGTTCCCCACTCCTGAATTAAGAGGCTTGCTCCAAGTCACAAGGGAGACTGGGAGACAGGAATGGAAACCTGTCCTTGAACCTCAGATCAGCTGTCTTTCCACAGCTGCCTCTTAACTTCAGGCTGAGAGAAACAGAAGAAGTAAACAGGAAGTCCCAGAAAAATCTATAAAGAAAAAAAAATCAGATTAAGAAAACAAAGAAGGGGGGAAAAAAGGAGAAAAATACTATAGTAAGCTTTCGGAGCAGACCTGGAGAAATACCCTGAAGAGCTAATTACTTAGAATAGATACTTTACAATTGTGATTAACTAGTTGTTATCTCAATGCATTCAGAGTAGAAGGATAAAAATAATTGGGACATTGTTTTGTTTAATCAGAATGGGAAAAAAAAAGGGGAAGAGGAAATGGCAAAGAGAACTGAAAGGAGTTTGTTCTATGAGCAAAAATGAAAAGCAGTCCCTTTTCTTAGGGAGTTTACAGTCTTCCAGATGAGCTTCTCCCTCCCTGAGCAGCTAGGCCTGACCAAGGTAGACAGAGCTTGTCTTGGTCTTGTATTTCCAGCTTGGTTAGTCCTGTCCCTGGAGCTTGGGCTGTGGTCAGCATACCATAGTATGGCCTTTGAGAACCAAAGGCTATTAAATATGCAGGAGAGGAAGTGGATAGAGTACCAGCCCTAGAATCAAGAGTGTCAGAGTTCAAATGTGACCTCAGACACTATTGGCTGTGTGACCTTGGGCAAGTCACTTGACCCTGATTGCCTAAAAAGAGGCACCAGAGGAAGACAGAGGAGATGAGATCAAGGGAAAAGAGAAATCACTTTTAGCAGAGGTGATTAAGTGGTACTTCCTGGAGGTGGTAGCCTTTGAGTTGGACCTTGGAGAGTAGGTTGGTCAAGGAGAGATGGAGAAGGGAGAAAAGCTAATTGAACCTAAGAAGCCCCAGGAATTGGTGATGGGAGGGGTTTAGAATTTCGGCTACTATAAGTAGGGCAAGGAGATTGGGGCTGTGTTTTCCAAAAACTTGGAGGGCATGGATAACATTTGCACTCCAGCAAAATAGAAACAGCTTGGTCTAGTACATAGTTGGCAAGGCTAATTAGTTAGATTGATGGTGCCAGGGTGGATAGAGTGCTGGACTTGGAGTCAAGAAGAACCGAATTCAAATCTTGCTTCAGACACTTACTAGCTGTGTGACCCCGGGCAAATCACTTAACTTTTCAGCCTCTCTTTGCTTATCTGTTAAAATGGGGATGATAATTATAGTCCCTACCTCACAGGGCTCTTGTGGGAGATCTTTCTCTCTTCTCTCTCTCTCTCTCTCTCTCTCTCTCTCTCTCTCTCTCTCTCTCTCTCTCTCTCTCTCTTTCCCTTTCTCTGTCTCTCTCTTTTTCTCTCTGTCTCTCCCTTTCTCTGTCTCTCTCTCTTTCCCTTTCTCTGTCTCTCTCTTTCCCTTTCTCTGTCTCTCTCTTTTTCTCTCTGTCTCTCTCTCTTTGTCTCTCTGTCTCTCTCTCTGTCTCTGTCTCTCTCTGTCTCTGTCTGTCTCTCTCTCTCCCCATGTTCTTTCCCCTGATAGAATATAAGTTCTTTGAAGGTTCCATGCCTGGCATGTAGTAGTCATTGAATAAACGTTTACTGATTGATGGATGGATTGCTGGAACCCATTGCCACGGTACCTTGTCTTAACCCAACCTGCTTCTGTCTCCTCCTAGGATAGTCCCAGCAACAACTTTCCTGTGTCCTGGAATCTCTCCCCCCAACAAACAAACTGAATAGAGTGTACAAAGTTTATCTGGGGTCATGCTTATACCACTGGCCTCAGCCATGTTTTGTGCTCTTGACTCAGGCACGGAAATTGCCTCAGTTGCCTCAGTGTGGCATATAGCCCTGACTTGAGCCTTCGTGGCTTCTGACTTGTGCTACTTTGGAAAAGTCACCTTCCCTGGGCCTCAGAACAAATGGTACAAATTATATAGGCACTTTAAGCTTTTTGGGAAAAGCTCCATAGGGAGGTGAGAGGTTTCTTTTCTTGCAGCATAATAGTATAAATAATAATGCAGTCCTACACCACTGTGGTCCTTTACAGGATTCAAGGCATTTTCACCCACATTAGCTCATTGGATTAGTTGACGTGGTATTGCTTCCAGATGTCTGACATTGGTACTTTCCCACTGGGAAGGGTGTGGGCTCTTGGGGAGAAGTGAGCAGAGACAAGAGCTTAGGACTGTTTAGAACTTTGTGGTCGCTAAGCACCCTAGCAGAGGTCCTTTCAATGGACCCTCACAAAGGGCCCAGGGGATAGGGAGTAGTGCTTACCTCTGTTTTACAGACAAAGAAACTGATGAAGCTTGTGTAGGCCAAAGCCATGTTTGTGGATCAGCAATGGGAGAGGTTAAGGGTCTTCTGGCCCACAACTACATGTTGTTCTTTTTTGATTTTGAAGAGGTCTGATGATATCGAGGGGCAATATCTTGATTTGTGGATAAATTGGATTTAAGTGAGTCACAGTTATACAAAGTTGCTGACCTCACTTGGTCTTCCAGAGTCATCAAAGTTCAGGGTCACACAGGATCACAGGACTTGACCAAAGTCATCTTGATTGGTGATGGCCTTGGCACACAGGACCTGCTTCAGCCACTTTAGTGGCCATTGGCACAAAATTGTTCTCCTCTGCCCATTCCACTGATGGAAGTCTTCACAAGTTTAGGGGAGACATCCCCCCAAGTTGCCAGGTGGTTTAGAGGCCCATCAATTACACTCAACACGGTTTAGCCTGTCTTCTAAACTGGTTTACCAAGGTGTGACCAGTGAGTATATTGCGGCTTCTTGGAACCTCTGGTGAGAGCTGGGTGAAGGTGGATACCAGAGGTGGAGAAGCAGCCCTGAAAAGGGTTTGTTGAGCCCTCAAGCCAGAGGAGCTAGTTCTCCCTGAACACCCACCCCCTTCTTCCCACACCCCTCCCTGCCCCCTCTCCATAGCCCACTGTTACACAATTAGCAAATGGCAGAGGGTGCGGCAGGGTTGAGGTGGGGAGGGGGAAGAGGGACTCTAAGCCAGGACTTCTGACTTCCAGTGATGCATGTAAAGAAAAACTCAGTTATTAGAGCAATGGGCTGCCTTGGGAGGTAAGAATAATAGCATTTATATAGTGCAGGGGTGGGGAACCTGGGGCCTTGAGGCTGCATATGGCCCTCTAAGTCCTCGAGTGTAGCCTGAATTCAGTCAAAGGGCTGCACTTGAGGACCTAGAGGGCCACATGTGGCCTTGAGGCCTCAGGCTCCCTACCCCTGTAGTACTTTAAGGCTTGTAAACCACTTTACATATATATGTTAACCCATTTGAACCTCACAATAACCCTGTGCTATCTTACAGATGAGGAAATGGAAGCAAACAGAGGTTAAAGGCCTTGCTAAGAATCCCATAGGTATTAAGTGTCTGTGGTAGGATTTGAACTCAGGTCTTCCTGACTCCCAAGTCCCACACTCTACAGTACCCATCACAGGAAGCCTTCAGGCAAGGGCCTGGATGACTTCTCTTTGGAATGGTTGTAAAGGGGAACCCTGTTTGTGTGTAGTATGGACTAGATGAGTTCAGAGGTCATTTCAATTCAGCAAGCCTTAATTAAATGCTTGCTGTATGCTAGACACTGGGAAATACAAAAATACAATCTTTATCCTCACATTTCTTCTACTGGAGGAAATCAACATGGAAACAGAGAAATACAAACACAATAGATACAAAATGATTAGTTTTTTTGGAGGGGTAGCCCAACAACTGGGGGAATCCAGAAAGGCCTCTATTAGGACTTGGTACCTGCTAAGCCCTGAAGGGAGCTAGAGATTCCAAGCGGCAGAAGTGAGGACATTTTGGGCAAGGGGAATAGAAAGTCTGGACAAAGGTATGGAAGTGGGAGAAGGAAATACCATTTTCTGGTTAAGAGAAGCAGTAGGAGTAAACAAGAGGTCTTGGAAAATACCTAAAGAAAAAAAAATCAGTCTTAAAAACAAAGCAAAACAAGAATGATAGATTAGGGAGCCTCTGACAGCCCATTTTGGCTGGAGCTCAGAACTAATGAGGATAAGGAATGTCGGTCCCTTCTAATGCCACTCTGAAATTCTGGGGCTCTTGACACGGCACATCACACTGTCTCTCATGTCCTGGGCTGTGGGCCTTAAGGAGGCTAGAAGAAAGAGACCAAAGTCTCTGGACATTATGCACCTCTCCAAGACCTTTGCCCCAGGCACTAGTGGCTTGAGTTCCAAACAAAGGCACAAGAGAATGTTAACCTGGGTGCAAGTAAACAGCCCGTGGGCTGAGGGGCTGCTGGGTTCCCAGCATCCTGCAGAGGGAGCAGCTTGCTGACTGAGTAGACTATTGAAGGCATCACAGGCTTTAAAGCGGGAAGGAGTCTTAGAAAGCGTTCAGTCCAAGTCTTTCATTTCATAGGTGAGGAAACCGCAGGCCAGAGACTTTGTGAATTTCCCAAGATCTCAAAGACAGAAGCAAAGAGCAGCCACTTTCTCTTGGTAGGGTAGAGATACTATCAGGACTAGGGCTAGGGAAGGTTAGCAACTGCCTGGCGTATAGCACAGGGACACACACACACGTCAGCATTTGTAATTCCATAAAATAATTTTTTATTTTATCAAGGGACTCTTCCCCCCCCCCCCCCAAGCAACATGGCACAGTAGGAAAAAAAAATGATGGTATCTGTGGAACCCTGGGTCTCAGTTTACTCACCTGTAAAATGGGAGGACTAGATTAGTTGACTTCTAATACCCTTCCAACTCTAAATATTTCATGCTCAATCAAATCCCATCCATTTCAGGGAAGGCACAAAGCTTCTATCCTGGATATGTCCTTTATGTACAAAGTCGTTTGCATGCTTTGGGCCCCATTGGACTGTGCACTTCTTGAGATTATGGCCTGTTTTCACTTTTCTTTGTATTTTCAGCTCTTAGCAAAAAACATGGCATACAGTATGTGCTTAATAAATGTTTGTTGACTGATGACATGCATATTCAAGGGAAGGTGGAAAAAAGATTTGAGTCAAGATGTCTGAATTCTAGCTTCTGATGGTGGGACTTTGGACAAGTCCTTTCCTCTTCTCTGAGATTTAGATTGCCCATCTGTAAAGTGACGTAGCTGATCTATAAGATCAGTCACGTCTGACTTCTCACATGCGAAGTCTCCTTATAGCTCTGGTATTATGTGCTTTAAGATTACCGGCTCTGCCGTTTTATGGTTCCCAGACCCCTCCCAGCTCTGCCAGCCCATGTTCTAGGGTCCCTCCCAGCTCTGACATTCAGTGTTCTAAGGTCCCCCCAGCTCTGACATCCTGTGTTCTAAGAGACCTCCCAGCTCTGACATTCTGTGTTCTAAGGGCCCTCCCAGCTCTGACATTCTCTGTTCTAAGGGCCCTCCCAGCTCTGACATTCAGTGTTCTAAGACCCCTCCCAGCTCTGACATTCTCTGTTCTAAGGGCCCTCCCAGCTCTGACATCCTGTGTTCTAAGGGCCCTC
>JAQQSW010008543.1:0-13444 GCA_028646575.1 Pseudocheirus occidentalis
GTTATGATATATGAATGTGACGGAATATTACTGTGCTATAAGAAATGGGAAGGAGATTGACTTCATACTTACCTGGAGAGGCTTATATGAATTGATGCTGAGTGAGAAGAGCAGAACCAGGAAAAACTTGTACACAGTCACAGATACATCATATGTATGATGACCAATTTTGAAAAACTGGACTCTTCTCAGCATCGCACAGTTAAAAGACAACTCTACAAGTCTCAGGATGAAAGGAGATGTCTACATTCAGAGAAAGATCAGAGTTTGAAAGGAAACTGAAGCAATGCATGCTATCATTCTTTTCGATGTCTGGCTTTTGTTCCTCTTTTCTCACTGTCCACTCCATTGGCTCTAACACCTATACAACCAGACTATTGTACAATGTGAAAGAGTTTGCAGATCCTATACATGATTTTATGCCACCATGGCGGGGGTGGGGAGAAAGGGGAGAAAAATCTGAAACTCAAGTGACTCTGGAACTGAATCTTGTAATCTAAAAGTAAACAAAGAAGTCAATAAAATAAATTTTTAAAAAAATAAAAATAAATTTCTATGACTTACAGAAAAAAAAATAATCAAAGTGCATCCTAGCTTGGTAGGATGACAAACTACACAGAGTGCCACACGTCCCTCCAGGAGATACTGGCCACAGCAATTGAGCTCATCAAATATCAATGTCATGTCTTCTTAGCTGTTCAATCTAAAGAGTAAGAGAATAGTTATTCCATTAATCCAGGGCACCTACCTTTCTGGGAGGTTAGGGAGAGAGCTTAAGCCTAAAAAAGAGATATTAAAAAAAGGCTACTTCAGAGAAGTGTTATTATGCTGCAATAATAACAAGATGTGATGCTTTGTAGACCCTTCTTGTTCCCCTAGCTTAATGATTTACTATGATAATGAAAATGAGAATGCAACAATATAGAATCATTCTTATCATGGAGCTGTAATTATTATGAAGTTTAATATGTGATGCAACAATAAGGGCTTTCACAGCTCAGGGAAGTGGGAAGAAGGGATAATTTGATTAAATTTTAATGTAAAGGAGGTGGCAAAGAAATCCCTTCATCATCTGGATAAACTTAGAGGAAGACTAGTCATTGGTAGGCTGAAGGCTCAGCTCTACCGTTGTGGCCTTTAAAGAGAAAGCTGTCTTGACAGTTGAGAAAGGAAGAGAATCACTTCTAGTAAAGAACTGAGCCAGTTACAGAGGAAAAACTCAGCAATTAAGTTGGAACTGCTCTTGGCCTTTTCCTTTCTACCTTTTCTACAGCCTAGCAGGCAAAGGATGAAAAAGGGGATTTTTCTCCCTCCCCTCCCCTAGACAATGCCATCTTACAGCAGAACAGCTGTCTCAGCAGAAGACAATAGCTCCAGAGTCCAGCTACAGAGTGGAGGTGAGCTGCAATGAGGAAAAAAACCAAGGAACCCAGTGGAGCAACCTGCCTGGCAGATATACTGAGTCCAAGAAAAGACATTCTGCAGCACTCATGTGTGAGCTGCTTGGGCCATGTGTGCTCCCCATGTGTGTCTCTCCTAGTGTACTCTATGTGTGTTCTTATTCTGCTCACTAGACCTGTGCATTTGTTAAAGAATACACCCTAGGCTGAAGGGAGGAAAATTCTATTATTCCTGTTCATGCTATGTCATTTTAATAAATACCTTTGCTTTCAGCAAATTATGTCAACTAGTTGACTATTAAAGATGAACCCACCAGTGGGGGGTGGATCATGAACTAATTAATAGTGATCATAATAACACTAATGATGATGATGATGATGATAATGATAGTTTTAATACCTTTTTTTAAAAAACTAGCAAAGCCTACATGGAAGATACTGCTTTTAATACACCCCATCTTTTCACGGCAAGTATTGAAGGTCTTCTAGAGCAGGGCTTCTTAAACTGTGGGTTGTGACCCCAGAAGAGTTGTGGTGTCAGACTCCAGGAGAAATGCAACACAAGGCGTGGCATATTAAGAAGCAGAAATAGTATGTAAGGTAAAATGAGGAAGAGTGTATGAACTACACTGAAGAAAGCTGTGCTGTAGATAACACCTTTGAAGGCTGGGAGTAATCACTTTCAAGACTTCTCAAAGAAGGATTGATACTCTTCAAATGGAAAAAGAATTACAGACTGTGTATGTGTGGTGTGTGTGTATGCATGTGCACACACATGTATTTTCGATATATATCGATACAAAAATGAAAGGAACCAAGAAGGCACCATCAACTGCTGACCAGTTTACTTTCTTATCTTTACAAAGTCTTTGCAAGAAATGGTTTTATGTTTCTATTGGGAGTATCTTTGATGAAAACAAAAAGGGAATAAGTATCACAACAAATTTAAGGGTATAGAGAATTCAAGATCCTATTTGTTTTTATCATTTGTTAATGGTAAAGGGGGGATCTGATTTTGTAGAGTTTGGAAAGTCTGCATACTCTCCCGCAACGAGGTGACTCCTGTAAATATGTTATGACCTTATGAGAAGCCTTAATAGATGCATCAGAGATAACATTGTTTTATGATTGATTCATCAGAAGTCTGAAAAGAAGACTGAGTAATATAGGCACTCAATAAATATGTGTTGACTAGATAATACTGATATCCCTCAATGTTTAATTTTTAGCAGCAATCATGAGAATTATTTTAAACTCATCAACTAGGCAATAAAATTTCCAAACTTTGAATGACAAACATGTGGCTTCCTTAGAACCAGTCAAATTTTAAATGGTTTATTAAATATACTATATTCTTCCACTCCTAACCAGAGTTGCAAACAACCTAGAATAGAATAAACACTAACATATTTATTTGCATATTCACATTGTATTCCTTCAGAAGAAATTACTGGGAAGATAGACAAAAAATTTGTTGTTGTTGTTATTGTTTTTTGTCTAAAGTATATAATACATGTTCCCTGAGCTGATGAATGAAGAGAGGAAGCAGGACCTACTGGTTATACTAATAAGACATAATTCTAAATGGCAGAAACTAACTTTTGATGGCTGATAACAGCTTTACTTTCAGAGGCCTAAAGAAGCTAGAAATAATAATGGTAACAATAGCCAGCATTTCCATACTGCTTAAAACGTGGCAAAGTGTCTAAAAATATTGTTTAATTTGATCTTCTCAATAAACCCTGAAGGGAAGTGATATTAGACTGCCAGAGGGGGCCATCAGATGTGTGCGCGTGCACACAAACACACACACACACACACACACACACGGAGTGTGTGTGTGGGGGGGGAGATGCCTTTAGAGTAAAAAAAAAAAGATTAAACCACTTGTTCATAGTCACACAGCTCATGTGAAAGAGGAAGGATCTGAACCCAGGCCTTCCTCATGCATCATTTCTGTGTCCCCAGAAGCAGTTTCCTAATTTCTGCTCCCCAGTTTCTTTCAAAGCTTAGATCAAGCACTACCTTCTTCTACCTTAAGGCATCCTGAGTCCTCCAGCTGCAAAATGTTTTCTCATCACAAAAAAATTACCTTTTGATTATTTTGTAAGTATAAACTCCTTGGCAAGGTAGCAAAGATTGTTTCTTTTTCTTTTCTCTGTGTTTGTGTGCACATGCACATATGTGTCTTTTTATCTCTAGTACCTAGACAGGGTTTATCTCTAGTACCTAGACAGGGGCTGGGAACCTGAGGTCTTCAAGGCCACATGTGCTGCACTTGAGGACCTAGAGGGTCACATGTGGCCTCGAGAACACAGGTTTCCCACCCCTGCCTTAGCACAATGACAGGTGCATAGAAAGTGTTTAACTTTAACATAGCATGTATTTAATTTAACTTTAAAAAATACCTATGGATTCCTTGTTTCATTCCTGACTTCCAATCCAAAACCCTATCTATTACCCTGCCTCTCTATACAAACAAATAGTAATAACAAATGTTCTGTAGTTATTCCTTTAGAAGCAGTCCAGGGAAGGCCAGTAATTAGAAATAAAAATAAATTAAACTGAATTGTTAAGTATACTTTGGCAGTAACAAAAGCTAATTCTTAGCTTGCCAACAGCAGCTCTCTCTGTATTAAGTTGGTAAACAAGTAATTGATGATGATTCCATGGTCCTAAAATCTAGTGGCCCATATTCGCTGTTGTCTCCGTTAGCTTAAACCATAATCATGTGTAGGTTCTAGGGTCTTCAGTGTGACACTCAGCATAATAATATCTGACAATTACACAGCACTTTTTTTTTAGAGTGTCTTACAGGTTATCTTCTTTGGGCCTTCTAACAACCCTCTGAGGTTGTTTCAATTTACCAATAACTAAATGGCTATTAGGTACAATAGACCAAGTTAAGTGGCAGGCATGCAGAAAGAAAAACAAAACAGGTCCTGCCCTCAAGGAACTCATACTCTGCTGGGCAGGATACAAGATGTACACAGAGAAGCAGATACAATAAACTTCAAAAGTCCTTTCTAAAGGGAGAGCGAGGGTGCCCAGAAAGGGTGGAAAGAGGAATTTCTAAGATGGAGGTGATGGCTCGACTTGTTGGGAAGGAAGTGAAAGGATCCTTCTATCGAAGGGTAGGGCAGAGGAAGGGCACTAGGGGTGATCAGTACTTGTGTGAAAGCAGAGGGACAGAATCAGGAAAGGAATGTCATCTGCAGGGACAGGGAGGAAGAGGAGAAGATGGAGGCCACTGTGATGGAATGGCAATTGTTTCAAAGAGAATGATGTGAAATCAGGCTGCAAAGGTTGGAAGGGAGCCAGGCTGCAGAAAACTTTTAGGGCTAAGTTGAAGACTTTGTATTTTAACCTGAATGCAAAAGGGATCCAGTAAAGATTTCACTCAGGCCTTGTTCCTCCTATTTTACATCTGAGAAGACGAAGGCACGGAAGGGTTAAGTCATTTATCCAGGGCCACATAGTGAGTGAGTGGCAAAGGCAGGATTTGAACCCAGGTCTCCACTGTGCCATATTACCTCTTAGATGAGTTATATGATGTCCCAGTACTGGGAAGAGAATCACAGGGCATGTTGCTTAGATCTGAATGGGCTCTAAAAATCAATTCACTGAATCCCCTCATTTGTTCATATGAAGAAACTGAGACCGAGTGAGATTAAATGACTTGCCCAAATTATATAAATTTTAAGTAACAAAACCAGGATTCAAATTCAGCTCCTTTAACTACAAACTTAATTATCTTTCCATTAAACTATGGGTAAGCACTTAAAATGAAAGCCTCATTTCCCATTATAAATGGGAATTATATCACTGGATGATCCCCAAATGGCCTATTATACTACAAAGCAAAAGAGGCCAAGATAAAATAATAATTGGGGACAAATAAATGATGCTCAGAAGATGAAGTACTGAGGCTTCTATTTAGACACGAAGGAGAAAAGAAATGTTACATGACTCAGCCAAATAAATGGGCTCCGACTGGCTAAACATCATCATGAGTCTTCATAACAGAGGATCATAGTACAACTTCATTCAGAGCCAGTGTCCAAATGTGTGAAAGGTCCTGACTAGAAGAAGTCAGACATAAAGGGGGTCTGTTGCACAAGAGACTCTTAGCATGAGTCTGATGTGGGATTAGATTATCTCCAAGGTCTCTTTCAGTTATGGTTCTATGACCAAGTCTGCTAAACTGAGTGTTCAAATTTAGCTTGAAAGGTCATGCAACATGGAATAGAAGGGACTATATCAAAGAAAATAGCCACATGCACTTTTATATATAAGTGTTTTTGTAAAATAAAATAAATGCAACTTGAAAAAGAACAGAAGATACAGTTGGGGATGGGGGTGGGAATTGCACCAAAGAACTCTGATTAAAGTCTGATATTCAAAATCTATAGCAAAATTCAGAAGATCAAGATGCTGTCCCTAATTTTTAGTGGTCTAAGGATATGAACAAAGAATTATGAATAAAAGAAACAGAAGCTATCTATAACCCTCTAAAAATTGTTTAATACTACTGATATAAAAACAAAAAGAAAAAAGACAACTTGGAAAAAAAAGAACAATTTGAAAAAAACTACTAATGATCAAGGAAATGTAAACTAAAATATGTTTGAGATGGTAAACCACTCACATACATTTATTAAGCACTTATTATGCAGCAGGCATTGTGCTGGGTGCTAGAGATACAAAGGAAAAGCAAAACAGTTACTGCCTTGAAGAGGGAGGAGGCGACATGTGCATACAGAAATCCATACAAGATACATAAAGCAGACACAAGATAGCTTTGTCTAAGAAAGCCCCAGCAGTCAAAGGGGGGCAGGAAAGGCCTTCTTCAGAAGAGGGCGCATGAGGCAGCAATGAGGAAGAAGAGATTTCTAGGCAGCTTTTCCATTCAGTACAAAGGCTCGGAGGTGGGAAATGCAGCATGGTGAATGTGAAAAAGCAAACAGGTACTATGACTGGACAAAGAGTGAGTGGATGGGGGTAATGTATAAGGAGAACAGAAGTAAGTAAGGGGCCAGTTTGCAATCAAGTTTAAAGACCAAATAGAGGAATTTAGAGGTAACAGTGAACCAATGTAGTAAAGGATGGACAATCATTACTGGAGGAGCTGCAGAAAGAGAGAGGCTTCTTCACTGTTGAGGTAACCAAATAGGTTAAACTGTTACTCAAAAGAATTTGAATTTATGCAAAAAAGTTACTAAATTATTCATACCCTTTGGCTCAAAGATCCCACTACTGGGATTACAACACAAGGAGGCAAAAAACATTAAGAAAATATGTGTGTGTATAAAAATATTAATAGAAAGATTGATTATCTATGACAATAAAAGACCAGAAACAAAATATGTACCCAAATACTGGGAAATGACTGAATAAACTGGCATATGTGAAGATAATTGAATCCTACTGCCCTATATTGATGATAAATAAGAACTCTCGGAAACACGGGAAGGTTTATGTGAAATGATGCAGAATGAAGAAAGCAGAGCCAAAAGAAGAATACATACAAAAAGAATATACACAAAAATGATGCAAGTAAAGACAATGTTACAAAACAAAAACCTGGTTCAAATAGTGAACAATATTGATGCTGCATCACCAAAGAGAAGCAAAGATTCAGATTTTCTATTATTTTCATAAACTACAAAATTGGAAGGAGACAGGCAGCATTAACTGATCAATGATTAACTAGTTTCTCTTAGCTGCTTTTAGGAAAAAATAATTCACATTTATACAGTTTTTTAAGATTTACAAATACATTTTTCACAATAATTCTGTGAGGAAGATAGTAAAATCATAATTATCCAAACTTCACAGATGGAAAAACTAACAGTCTGAGAGATTAAGTCATTTGCTAACTCTTCTCACTCTGGTTCCCCATTACAACATGACGCGTCTGGAACAGGCTTTGGTAAGGTGTTTGTTTGGTAATTCTTATCTCTTATGTCAAAACAAAAGATATCAATAATTTTTTAAAAAGTGATCTTACTTGGCCAGGTAAGTTAATTATATTAATCAATTAGTATTAGGGTAGAATTTTAATGAGAATGCTAACTTTTGACCAAATCAGCATTAAGGCTGTACCATTTAAGAATCATGTAGCTATATGCTATTTCTTATTGTGTTGACAAAAGAAGCAAGCTAAGCCTAAGGAGGCATTTACTGAAAAGCTCCCTCTCCTTTTTCATTACAAAGAACAAGAGACAATTTTCCTCTTGATACAGTTTTAACTAAGGTATAGAAACATGTCTTTGTGGGTGAGAGTGAGCTAGCTGTACAAATAGTTTTATCAGTCTTTTATTAGAGGTGGTTGACAGGAAAAGGCCCCCAAGAGTCCAGGCACAAAAGGAGAATCGTAATAATGAAGAAACTAAATGTTACTGTGAAACGTACTAGATAAAGAAATATATTTATCTCTTAAACACAAAACCTACCACCCAAATTTAGAATCACTAAAGCTTTGATCTGGAAAGGATCTGGAAATTGCTACATTTTACAACTGAAAAACCTTTTCAAGGTGACAGATTATATACAGATAGAAAGAATTCAGGTATCCTCACTCTCAGACTAATGTTCTTTCTATTTCAGTTCATTAAAAAAGTACAGAACCATAATAGAAAAAAATTACTAATTTGATTTCTTTACTCATAATGCAAATGGAAATACAAATTAGTATTTACTTAATAGGAGAGGGGGAAAATGTTGCTTAAGTCCCATAATTGTATAGTATATTTAGTGAGCATAAGGCATATATTTAATATTTTAAAATTCTACACACTGTAACTTACCTTATCACAAAATGTTAGATTATGAAGCTAATATTATAAAATACTCTCTTGCTCTTCAAATGAGGTTATACATGTTATGTATGGGATCCAATTATACATGCCAATATAATCTTAAGCACGTTCTAAAATATTTTAAAGTATGCGCACTTGAGGAATAAAACTGTGTGAAGATAACTTGGTTGGAATCAAACTACCATGAGAAATTACTCCCCAAATAAATTGGGCAAATTAAACAGAAAATACATCAGAGTAGGTAGAAATGCATTATGTTAAGCTAATGCTACTGTTTTCAAAGAGCTAGGGAAGACAAGACCCTGAGGCTTGGCAGTACTGCCAGGGAAGGCAGGGTGCTACTAGTCAGCCAGTGGCTGTGCCTTTATCAAAAGGCATAAGAAAGTACATTTCAGATAGAGAACACATACACACACACACACACACAGTATCACTGGAAGCATCAAGCCCACTCCTTTTCAGCTCTCCTCCAACTGAGAAAGCATTTTCAAAGACAAACTTCCCTAACAGACTTGCAGGAAATGCTACATAAGGGAAAAGGATCACAGATTGAGAGCTGGAAGAACCTCCGAGACCATGTCAAATGTTCCCCTCATTTTTACCTTTGGGGAAAGAACTGAAGAGAACTGCTTGTTTAATTTACTATTCTATTAATTAACAAAGTTTCCAATGCTATACTGCTGTAGAATGAGTCTTGATTTACAAAATGTTACCTTATATCCAGGAAGAAATAATGAGGGGAAATTTTACTAAGCTTCAAATTTAGTTCCTTCTGTGCATAGTTATGGATA
This sequence comes from Pseudocheirus occidentalis, assembly GCA_028646575.1. Taxonomy (NCBI): domain Eukaryota; kingdom Metazoa; phylum Chordata; class Mammalia; order Diprotodontia; family Pseudocheiridae; genus Pseudocheirus; species Pseudocheirus occidentalis. The sequence continues at coordinate 9,013 of JAQQSW010008543.1, forward strand.
CACAAGACTGAGTAACGAAAGGCATCCTTATAAGAGGGCCCAGCAATATCTTTCTTTAATGTTACCTTCCTTTTAAAACCTTTTTTTCATTTAACAAGCATTTAATTTCTCTTCTATTTTCTAGTCCCCACTATTCCCTTAAAAAAAAAGGAGAAATACACAGTCCTGTAAAAGAAATTCTCATATTGTCCACATCCAAAAATGCAAGACTCACCCTTTATCTTAAGCCCATCTCCTCTGTCAGGAGGTGGATAGCTTGCTTCATCATCAGTCTTGAGGGCTTGTAATTGGTCACTACATTCATCATAGTTCTGAAGTCTCTCAAAGTTGTCTTTAAAATGTTTTTTCACCTGGTGCTGTTCATTTCATTCTGCATCACTTCATCCAAAACCACCTCTTTTATCATTTCTTATATTGTAATAAGATACCATTACTACATTGGCAAGCTACAACCTGTTCAGTGACTCCACAACTGATGGGCACCCCTTTAGTTTTCAATTCTTTGTCACCACAAAAAAAAACAAACTTCTATTAACATTTTGCACATACAGATCCTTTCCTTTCTTTAAGCTTTTTAGAATGCATGCTTAGTAAAGATAGACTTTAGAAATAAAAAAGGTACATACACAGTTAATGACTTTTTGGATAAGTTGCAAATTGGTTAACAAAATGTCTGGACCAATTCACAGCTCTACCAACAGTGTATCAAATGTGCTTGTTTGCCTGCAACCCCTCCAATGTTGGCCATTTTCTTTTTATGTCATCTTTGCAAATCCCATGGGGTGTACAGTGTCAGAGTTGATTTAATTTCCATTTTTCTCATTATTAATGACATGGAGCATTTTTCCCCAAATGGTATTTGACAGCTTGGACTTCTTCCCTGGAAAACTGTCTGTTCCTGTCCTTTGACCATTAATCTAGTGGAGAATGGCTCTTACTTTTTTTTACGAGTTTCAACTACTTCTTTGGATAGGAGACTTTATCAGAGAAACTTGCTAAAAAGGTTTTTCCTCCAGCTAAAGGTTTCCTTTCTAATCTTAACTGCACTGGCTTTGTTTCTACCCAAACTTTTCAGTTTCATATAATCAAAATTATCTATTTTATTTTCTGTAATTTGCTCTATCCTTTTCAGTTCAGGAACTCTTACCCCATCCCCAGATCTAACAGGTAATAATATCGTCCTTGCTCTTCTTACCTGCATATAGTTTCAGGTGATAGTCTAAATCTAATTTCTGCCAGACTGACATTCAATTTTCCCAACAGTTTTCCTAACAAATTTTGTCAAATAGTAAGCCCTTATCCCAGCAGCTGAGGTTTCTATATTTATCAAATAGTAGACTACAAGAATTATTTGCTTCTCTATGTTGCATAAACAATCTGTTTTATTCATTGGCCTATTTTTTAAAAAATAGTATCAAATTATTTTGATGATTACAGCTCTGTACTATGGTGTGAGATCTGATACTCTGAGAGCCCTTGACCTTCACACTTTTTTTTTTCATGATTTCCTCTGAGATTCTAGACAGTTTGTTTCTCCAGGTAAATTTTGCTATTTTTTCTAGCCCTACAAAGTAATCCTTTGGTAGACTGATTGCTATGATAATGAATGTTATTTTAGGTGGTTTTGTAATTTTTACTTATATTGTCTTCGCCTATCCATGAGCAATGTAATATTTCTCCACTTACCTTTAATTCTATAGAGTGTTTTATAGTTGGATATATAAATACTGTAGTTACGTATGTATTTTTTGTGTATGTCTTAGTGGGTAAGACTCCCAAGAATTTTTTACATTCTGTAGCTATTTTAAATGGAATGTCTCCTTTTTTTAGCTCTTCCTGCTAGGTTTTGTTATTAATATACATTAATACAAATGAGTGATATAGATTTATTTTATATCCCACAACTTTGCTGAAGTTATTGTTTCAATTAATTCATAATTTCACTTTCTAGGGTTTTCTAAGAAAACCTTATTTACAAAAAGCAATCATTTTGTTTCTTCTATGCCTACATTTATGTCTTCAATTTCTGTTTTTATCTTTCCGCTAAAGCTAACAATTGTAGCAGTATATCAAATAGTGTGACTATAATAATCCTTGCTTTACCCCTGACCTCACTGGAAAATTCTCTAATTTTTCCCCATTACTTATAATGTAGGTTCTACTATGCCCCTAGAATATAGTTGGTGCTTAAATAAATGTTTGTTGATATCTTGGTTTTAGATCTATATTACTTGCCACATTAAGACTAGGTCAATTTATTTCAATTCTTTTTAGTTTTTTTTTTTGTAAAACAGAAATGTGTTTTATATTTTATTAAAAGCTTTTTCTATACTGATAAAATCATATGATTTTTGTTATTATTATTAAAATGGCCTTATATTTACAATTTTCCTAAAAGTAAACTAAGTCTGTATTCTTTATATAAATCTTCCCCAACAATAGTGCATAGCCATTGTCATATGTTGTTATAGCCTCTTTGCTAATTTTGTATATAAAATTTTTTTGGATATTTATTAGGGATAGTCATCTAATTTTCTTTGTTAATAAAAATCAACAAATTCTTATTTCTTAAGAACCTGTATAAAATTTAAGAAGTGGTTAATTAAATAAAATTTACTAGAATATGAAGAAGTAATTTTCTCAAGTACTAGCATTTATTTTGGAAAAAAAAATAAACACACCATCCTTTCAGGTAAGATATGACAAATACATTTTTCGCTTTCACCTTTTACTAAGTCCAACAACATTTTGGGAAAAAATAAGACGTGATGATATTCTAACTGAAATGCCATTGACATTCTGTGGCAAAGGATGGTTACAGATCTAAATTATTCAGTTTAGAGAGGATTGCATAAGGAATAATTAAGGGATATTTTAAGTTAATGAGCACAAAAGATATTTTCTAGCAAACAGAAACATGTTTCTGCCAGGTAAAAATTTAACTTCAGTCTTCTTGAAAACACAATGTTAAGATAATATGCAATGAGAACACAGACTTCCTTTCTTTTTTCTTGGTTTTTTTTTTTTGGCTTTTTGGAGGGCAATTGGGGTTAAGTGACTTGCTCAAGGTTGCACAGCAAGTTTTTGTGTTAAGTATCTGAGGCCAGATTTGAACTCAGGTCCTCCTGACTCCAGGGCCAGTGCTCTATTCACTGCGCCACCTAGCCACCCTTAACACAGACTTTCTTTAAAGAAAAATCTTCAGAGGAAACCAGTGAAAGAGTAAATTAACACAATGATTTTTCCCCCCCTGGGGAATATGTAAATGATTTAAAGCTTTAGGTCCTGACTCTACACGGGAGTAGCATTAGTCTCTAAGGAAATAGTTGTCTTTAAGTGATGGTGAATATTGATGGTGATGGCGATGGTCAGATGCCTAGGGGATTAAAGCCCACTTACCATTCAGGAGAAATAGCTATTTTCCCCTACTACTCTTTCCTATTTCTGATTTTATTCAATTTGTCCCCACACAGGAGTGGAACCCATGGCATGGGAGAGTCGTAAGTATATCATGGCAGTGTGAACTCTCCTGAGGTCAACTGATTGGCAATAGGTTAAGGAAGGGTCAAAAGCTGGGAAGGCTTGTTGGAAGTCAAGCAGTCAGGTCAAGGAATTTCAATATAAAGTCACAAAAGGACCTTCAGTAAAGAAGAGGTCCAAAGATGGGTGCAGAGACTAGAACCCAGGTCCCTAGATGCCTGATCTAGGATTCGTTTTTGCAAAGAAAAATATTTCTTCCAAATTAAAAAAAAAATAAAGTTACTGTTTCTGGGGGTGGAGCCAAGATGGCGGCGTACAAGCAGCAAGGTCCCGCAGTTCACACACAGCCACCCTAAACACCCATAAAATATGACTCTGGACAAATTCTAGGACTCTCAAACTCACAAAAATACAGAAAACACATCTCTCGCTGAAGGCAGCTCGGCAGCAGGGGATCATGGCAGCAGGACACGAGCCAAGGCCAGCCCAGCCTGAAACAAAAGCACAGCCAGGCCCCAGGACAGGTTGGGAGGAGCCTAGCTGTGCTGCAGCCAGTCTACAAGAGAGAAGATCTACAGCCTCCAGCAACTCCACATCTACCAAGGTGCAAAAAATAGGGAGTAGAGAAAGGCAGCTAGGCAGCAAGGGCTCATCATGCAGGCCTGCAGGCCGGGAGCCGAGACCAGCCCAGCCTGAAACCGCCATGCGGCCAGGCTCCAGGGTGGTGGGGAGGAGCCGAGCCTCCCTAGCCCCAGCATGAGTCTACTTCAGAGAAGATCTAAAGCATCTCGAACAATCTTCATATCTACTAAGCCAGGATTGGAAGTCAGTGAAAGTGAGTGAAATTTTCAAGCTAAATTTGGGGGAGAAAAACCAGTTTAGACAATGTACCCCCAGGGCAAGGAAGCAGTGGGGGAAGGGCAGGAACTGCTGTAACTGGTGGCTGCCCCCA
>JAQQSW010008544.1:0-13444 GCA_028646575.1 Pseudocheirus occidentalis
TGCCCATCAATTGGGGAATGGCTAAACAAGTGGTATCTGAAAGTAATGGAATACTACTGTGCTGTAAGAAATGAGGAGCAGATGGACTTCATATTCACCTGGAGAGGCTTATACAAACTGATGCTGAGTGAGAAGAGCAGAACCAGGAGAAATTTGTACACAATGACAGACACAACGTATGTGTGACCACCAGCTTTGATACACTGTACTCTTCCCAGCAACACAAGGTTATATGACAACTCTAAAAGACTCAGGACGGAAGGAGATGTCGACATTCAGAGAAAGATCTAGAAAGAACAGAGTTTAAATGTAGACTGAAGCAATCTACCTGCTCTTTCTTTTCCATATTTGGGTCTGTTTCCTTTTTCCCACTGTTCATTCCATCAGTTACAATCCTTCTTTACAACAAGTCTGAGGGTAATTAAATACATAGGCAATGTGGGTCCGTGGAAATAGTGCTAATTTTGGAGACAGAGGACCTGGATTCAAATCCCAGCTCTGCCACTTATTACCATTATGACCTTGGGCAAGTTACTTAACTTCAGTGGATCTTAGTTTCTCAATTATAAAATAAGGGGTAAATTCTAGATGCTAGGTGTCATTCAGTTCTAGAGTTACACTCATATATGCACATGCACATACTCTGTTCAATGCATATAATCTTTTGTTTTTCTTTCTTCTAGTGAAGAATGGAATTTGCCATTGAAATTAACAGAAAACATTGAAATATATGGCAAAAGTATTTGCAGATCCTATACTTGGGTGCACACTGCCTAGGGGGTGGGGAGAAGGAAGGGGGAGAAAATCTGAAACTCAAGGGATTGTGGAACCGAATCTTGTAAACTAAAAGTAAACAAACAAATCAATTAATAAAAAATTTAAAAAAAATAAAGGAAAAAGAACTCCAAACAGGGTTATAAAGAGTCGGACACAATCGAAACAACTGAACAACAGCATAACAATATAAGGCTGCTGAAAGGAAGCCAAATTCTGAGTATCTTAAAAAAACAAAAACAAATATTGCCTTGGAAAAGAGATAATGGAACTGACCTCTCTCCTCTGGGCTGAGATTTGAGAAACTTTACAGCAGAATGTTACACATATTAACAGAATTGTTTAAAATGTCCGTTGTGTTTTCTTTTTCCTGTTTTTCTCATCAGTGTATGCATTTTTCTGAAACAAAACGGATACCCAACAAGACCAGGAATACAAATCGCAACACATAAAGCTAATGGAAACAGTAAACATGACCAACAGTACATATGAAGACTTCAGAAGTGCAGAGAACTTTACGGAAACTGGTGCAGAAACAGAAACAGGAAAACATCTGTAATAATGTAAGTGACAAACAAAACATCCTGAAATTTAATGCTTTGTATATATCAATATGTATTCCCATAGAAATGCATAGAAATCACCATGATTTCTACTGACCATATTTAGTTAAAAAAATAAAAGAGAACAGATGAGAAAAATTAAATTCCCCTTTCAGCAAATATGTCTTAAGCAGACATATGGGTAGAACAATGAATACATATTAGTAGATTCAGTTGATAAGTTAATTAGTTTGCCAAACTGCATTTCCCCTTCTTTTTTGGATGTTACAAGGGGTGACTCTCAACTATGGCATTGTGTTTTTTCTTTGTTACAGGAGAAGACTTAAATTCAGTAGGTAGGAGGTATATCCAGAAATTACTCAGATGTATAAACGAAAGACTTCAATAAAACTTATTTTACAAGAAAAATAAAGGTGGCGACATGGCACTGGTTATAGAATCAGAAAGCATATGTTCAAACCCTACCACTAAGAATGCAGAATCACACATTTAGAGCTGGAATGGACATCTAGCCTAATCCTTTCTTTTTTACAAATGGGGAAAGTGAGGCCCAGAGAAGTCAAGTGACTTGCCCGAGGTTAGTGTATGCTAAATAAAGTGATAGACCTAGGATTTAAACTTAATTCTTCTGATTCCCAAATGGGTTCTTTCCATTGTACCAAACTTTCTCTTCAGTTTATATATCTGTAATGCTATAATGTGGATAATAGCTTCTCTGTCTACCTCAAAGAACTATTGTCAGAATCAAATGAGATAATGTAAATGAAAATACTTCATGAAGTATAGAATGCTAAATCAATGTTAGGTATCACTATAATTAACATGATCGGATAATGGTAACATCTTTGCTTTTGAATATTGGTTTGTAGTTTGCAATGTCTTCCAATTTATTCAGGATAATTTATTTAGAAAAAATATTCTAAGATTTATTACACAAGAGATGCATAACTAGAAAAAAATCTTAGTATGGCCATGAAACCACTGTAATAATGAAAAATAACAGAACCTGTTTATTGTACTACTATCTGAGGAATGTTAAAAGGCTTGGAAGAAGGCTCTCAGCATGTTGTGTGGCTACCAAAGTATTTATGGGAGGAAAGAGACAAGATTTCTACAGGATAAGAAGATCTAGGTCTATATCAGTTAATGAATATCTATACAGTGAGGTCACAGCTCTAGAATACCAGAGGCAGCATGGTGTTAATACTAGATATGGAGTCAGAAAGACCTGACTGGAGTTCAAATTCTGTATTAGTCTGTTAATTGCTATGTGACCTGGGCAAATCACTCAATGTCCCTGCATTTTCATTTCTTCCTCTCTTAAACTAGGGGTTGGATCGGTCAGCCTCTAAGTTTCCTTTCAGTTCTATACTCTACAGTTCTCTAAGTACTTAAGTATTAATATTATTCACATGAAAGCCCAGATTAATTTCCTATGCAAGTACCCCTCAAAACATCACTGTTTACCTGGTGGCCATGACAGGTAAAATGCCTCTATAAGGTGGACCTTGTAAAACCAAATGCTAAGGGGTCAAGCAAAACAAACCACTGAGCTACCTTGATCACAAGTTTAGCTAGACTCTCTGGTACACCACAGTGATAAAGTCTTCAGTCTATAAAGTCCACCATTTTGCATTTCTGGTTAAATACTTTGTTGTGTTTTTAAAATAAAACTTGGTTCTATAACTTCAATTCCTTTTAAAAACAGGAACAAATTGTACCTTGTGAATCAGAGCTGAAATTTTCCAAGCACTCAATACAAATTCCAAACAAAAATATCTGATGAGAAGGGAAATCTGACTAAGTTAACCACGTAAAAGAAAAAGGTGAGTTTTTTCTTTAATTTTACTATATTCGTAAATGAGGTACCTAGGCATCTGTATATACAGAACTACTTGTGGATAATGCATGATAATGCACGAATATGCACATGCACATATTAAGCATAATGTGCAATATAATTATCTATTCTGTATATGTTTTATAATATGTGTACAATTAAACATACATATATGTATCAATAACATGCTTATAAAGCACTGTACATTATATAATATTTCTATACACCTATACACACCTATATACATATCATGCTACACACATATTTATCAGGAGTGAAATATATTGATCAAGACATAATAGGGACTGCTAGGTGGCACAGTGAATAGAACACAAGTCCTGGAGTCTGGAGGATCAAATCCGGCCTCGACTAGCTGTGTGACCTTGGGCAAGTCACTTACCCCAACTGCCTTTGCTTCCCCCCTCCAAAAAAAAAAGAAATATTGAATACAGATATGGACATAGATGCAAGTATATAATCCTGTTATTAAAAAGAATGCAATATAATGAGCACAAGACCACCAATAACCATGATTAAAGGCAGTGAGATTAAGTACAGCAGAGATGTCTAAGCAAAGTGCAAAGTTCACTGAGAAATGAGAAGAGTAAGCAGTGATTTTCCCATTGGGATATGGGGGAAGTCTGTTTGGGAAGGGGGAATATAATCTGATTTTGGCTGAAGAAATAAAAAGAGTATGTTTTAGGAAGGATGGCATCTCTTAAATCAAAGTGAAAAGGTGAAAATGAGATCGAAAAGTTTTTCTTGTGAAGTAGAATACATTAAGGGGATTAATATGTAATTAGGCTGGACAAGTACTATTCATGTTACAGCTCACTGGCACTGCCAGAAAACGGCAATTCCTTGATTCACAAACCCTCTAGGAACAATGTTCTTTTTTTAAGAAAATTAGACATAGAAGGTACTGGAGAGAGTTCCTATGTGGTTTCTTGAATCACAGATGCTTTCAACTAAGGAGGAAGCCACAGTGTTCTTGTCAGATACAGACATATTGTGGCAGACCAGATTATGGGACTAGTCTTGAAGGAGGTAGATGTCCAAATGAGGCATGAAGAATATCCATTTTTTTCTTCACCTCAAATTGAGAGAAAGACTGCCCTGGCAGGAGCAATTAGAATATTCAGGTCCCTAGGCACAGTCCTCAACCTTCTAAGTCTGGTTATAGTATCTCTGACAACAAAGTAGGAAGTATGCGTCTACACACAACACATACTTTTACCCCCCACACTCATTTGTATTCTCAGCACAGTGCATTGAATCTAGTCCTAAAGTGATTCTGATAAATATTTTTTGAACGAGTAAACGAATGAATGTCTCCTTAAAGCAACCTGACTTTCTGGTAGATATGTTTTGGCCTCTTCTCTTAAGCTTTTTCTTCACACTATGGTTTTTTTTTTGGTTTGTTTGTTTTTACCAGTATAAGACAGTACACACTATGAAGCAATGTAGACCTTAACCCAAAGACCAAGAGTGCTGCAAACAAGTGTGGAAGATTTTGTTTGCCCAGGTAAATAGAAGAGAGGATCACATTTTTATAGAGGAAAGGCAGATAACTGAGGAGACAGATGTGCTAATTTCTCTCTCGCAGTTAAGCACACCTTTGGGAACTGAGCTATTTAGTCCACAAGAACATAACCAAGGTAACATGCCATTCACCAGCTAGCTGTGTACCCTAACTGCAGACTAAGTGCAGAGGTGGAAATAAACAGCCTCTTGAGTGCTGGTCTTGCAAACTCAAACCTGTAAAGTTCCAACAAACCAATAATTACATTTTTTTTTTCAGGGCAGCAGGGTGCTATTTTGCTTAAAATCAGAGGAATTTTAAATAAAGGAAATTTCAATGCCCTATGTGGGTATACAGCTAACCTAACTTTTATGCTCTCTTGCTTTCTTGTAAGATTCAGGCATTTTAAAATGAACAAAATGGGCTCCCAGAAAAATAATTATACTCATAATTTTTTGACAATATAATGAACTAGATTTAGCCTATTGCTACCTCTTCAATTCCTTGTTTCTAGCAAGAGAGCCCCAAATCTATGGTGAGAATATTTCTAAAGGAATCATCTTTTTCTAAGACCTAAGACATTGGTGATAATAGTATCTGTCAAACATACATATAGGCCAAATATTTTTACATATATTTGTATCCCTTCAGCATCTATCACAGTGTTTTGGACACATCAGAAGTCAATAGTTATTTAATTAAATCATATAATTATATTAAAGGAGACATATAGCTGTATTTACATAAACTATAAATACATATTTCCTGAACGCACTTGTATTTTAAACAATATCAGACTTGGAGTCATTGGACAAAGTTCTTCCTATTGGTATCTGTCTGACCTTGGGAATGTTACTTAACCTCTAAGGGCCCCAGATTCTCATTTGCAGAGTGAGAAAGATAATACTTTTGCACGACTAATTTCACAGTGTGATTGTGGGGATCAGATAAGATAAAATGAGACTCATTTAGTATATTAAGTGTTTTTTAACCATAAGACAAGACGTAAATGTGAGCTGTTATTATTATTAGATATTAAAGGATACTGCCTCAGCCTCTTAAGGCCATTTCTTTTAGATATTAACACAGTAATTTGCTAAATGGAAACCTACTATCTTGAAATGTTCTCCAGCGTCCTGAAGTAGCCAATTTATATGCTCAACAAATACTACTGGCCAGTGTTTGCCATAAGTCAGCAATTTTCAGTGATTCTGTTTTCTGCCTCCCTTTTCAATATGACTTTAGAAACGTCTAATCCCAGTGAAAAGTACTGAAAGTTACACATTGTTCCTTAGAGGCCCCTTACAGACACAGAAAGCAAGAGCCTCAAACTCCAAAACAAAAATAAGAAATCAAAGCTACATGCATTTTAAAGTCAACAATAAAACAATACATATGAGGCAGACAGTGTTCCCTCCCCCATTTGTAGTGTCCTTAATTGTTCTCATTGCTATTTCCCTTGGCCTTAAGTCCTACTCAGGTTAAGGTTATACACTAAATGCACCTCCAACATCTCCCTTTTATGTGCCCTTCATGTGTACTAAAAAGCTCAATAATATGAATGAAATCTGATTTCCTTTTTCATCCTATTATCCGTGTGAATATAATATAGAGAGGGAAGGGAACCAAAATGGAGATATTAACAAGGGTTCTGTAATGTCTACACTAACTGATCAAATTACACAGCCAATCAGATCCCCTTCTTGTTATGTAACCAGGGCACGTTAGTATAGTCATCACAGTGCCTGTATTAACAGGGAACATCCAGGTAAAGAAACTCCCTTCACCAAAGCATATTGGCATATACTCTGTAACTTCAAATATGAGAAGGATTGCCTAGAGCACCAAGAAGTTAACTCACTTATGGTCACACATCCAGTAGGTGTCAGAGAGGGGACTTGGAACTCTGGTCTTGCAAGCTGTGAGACTGGCTATCTACTACAACATTCTGCATCTGTGTGAAAAAGGCAATACCTAAAAATGGTTACATTGTCATTGCTCAAAGATGATTAAAAGTATTAGTATTGGCTTATTCTCTAAATCCTAATTTTGGAATGGTCTCTATCACTATGGTAAAATCATTATTGTTGGATTATGTATTTCTTCTAGAGATTATTCCTAAAAAATTTTAGTGCCAAAGTTCTTTTTGTGATTATTTTTTCTAGATGATATGAACAAAAGATTTAAAGTCAAACTATCTATGATTATACAATAAAACTCAAGTTCTAAAACAATAAATGTGCATTTCATTGATAGCATAGTCAGAGTCATAAAGGTCAAATTGCATCATATTTCCCTCCATTAATAACAGCTTGTACTTCTGAAGTGCTTTTAACAATTTCATTTATTTATTTATTTATTTAATTTTACTTTACTTTAATTTTATTTAATTTATTTTACTTTAATTTTATTTATTTTACTTTATTTTATTTTATTCATTTTACTTTACTTTATTTATTTTTATTTTACTTTATGCTCAAAACAACACTGTGAATTATGTTCTAGTATTAGCTTCAGTTTACAAATAAGGAAACTGAGGTAGGTGAAGAGGTTAAGTGACTTTCCCAGGACTCCAGAGCAGTATCTGAGGACAGGTTTTCAGGCATGTCTGACTCAAGGTCCAATACTCTATCTGCTGTACAGTCCAGCTTCCTCTACATTTACCTCCAGACAATCAAAACATACATAAGCTCATAAAGACATTCAACAGTCTTCATTCTGAAGTCTACTGCCACACCAATGGTATTTCAAGAAGATCTGTATTTTCCTTATATCTAAGTGTTTGTCTGTCTTGTTCTTTCTATAAACACACTTTTGTATAGGCATATTCAAGCTTCTGGGACTTCCTGATTTGCAGTTTAAAAAAGGCTATATTTTCAGGGGCAGCTATGTGGTGCAGTGAATAGAGCACTGGTCTTGGAGTCAGGAGGACCTGAGTTCAAATCCAACCTCAGACACTTAACACTTACTAGCAGTGTGATCTTGGGTAAGTCACTTAATCCCAATTGCCCTGCCTTTCCCCCTACCCCAGTCCTGAAAAAAAGCTATATTTTATAAGTTAGAAAAGCAGTTTTCATTGTTTAGTGCTCTGAGAGTTTCTTTTAAAAGTGAACTATTATCATTTATATAGTATATGATAACTTGGGAGACCATAGCATAGTGGAAATAATAATTTTGTTGTTCTCTGCTTTCAGCTGCATCCACTCTTTGTGACCTCATTTGTCTCACAAAGGAAGTTTGCCATTTCCTTCTCCAGTTCATCTTACAAATGAAGAAACTGAAGTAAAACAGAGTTAAGTAAGTTGTCCAGGGTCACACAGCAGAGGCCAGATGTGAACTCAGGAAAATGTCTTCCTCACTCCAGATGTTTTATTCATTGTGCTATCCAGCTGCCCGGAAATAATAGCTTATATTTATTATTATTATTTATTATTTATTATTATTATATTTATTATTATTATTAACACTTTAAAGTTTACAAAGTACTTTGAACATATTATCTCATTTTATTCGCAGAACAATCCTGGATGATAAGTGTTCTTATTATTCCCATTTTACAGATGAGAAAGCTGAGGCAGGTAGTTGTTAACTACACTAACTGCCTGAGAGTGCAGGCTGGATTTGAATCCAGTCCTTCCTGACTCTAGGTGATCTGACTCCAGATAGTGATCTCTATCCATTGCACTAAGTAACTTCCTCTAAAAAAAAGTACTGAATATAGAGTCAGTAGACCTGGCCTAGGTCCCAGTATTCTGTCAACCTGCAAAGGCCTCAATTTTCTCATGTGTAAGGTCAGGAATTTAGACTAGAAACTTTAGAAGGCACACCTACTTTTAAATCTACAAGCCTTTCTGTAGAAATGTACCTGTGTAGATAATTTTAATAATAAAAGTTGATACACAGTACTTTAATATTTGTGAAATGCATTATATATTTTCTTATCTATGGATTTAATGACTCTATGCTGATGACTCCCAAATCTACTTTTCCTGTTCCAGTCTTACTACCTCCCTCTCCAACTGTCTTTCTAACATCTGCAATTAGATATTCAAGAGATATCCTAAACTCAGTTACATCCAAAACAGAACACATTATCTTTCCCTTTAAATCCTGCACCTTTAAATAAAGAGTGGGAGTGGGAGTTAGAAAGACATGGGAAGACCTATATAAACTGATGCAAAGAGAAATGAAAAGAACCAGGAGATCACTGTGCATAATAACAGCCAATGTTGTCATAATGATCAACTGTGAAATATTTTGCTGTTCTTATCAATAAAATGATCCAAGACAATTCCAAAGGACCCACAACGAAGGTAGAACTGATGAAGTCTGAATGCAAACCCAAGTATAATTCTTCCTTTTTTTAATATGACTAATATGAAAATATATGTCGTATTATTTCATATGTATAATCGATGTCATCGTGGTTGCCTTCTCAGTGGGAGGGAAAAGAGTATTTGAAACTCAAAATTTTTAAAAATATTTTTTAAAATATAGAAAGATAAATAAATAAATGAATCCTCCACACCCCCTCCCCCCTCCCCAACAATCTTTCCTATTAATGTACAGGGCAACACAATTTTCCCAAGCACACAACCTACCCATTATCTCATTCCTCATATCTAAGTTGTTGTCAAGGCCTGTTGATTTCCCTTTTGAAACATTTCCTGGATAAGCCTCTTTCTCTCCTCAGACATTGTGACCACCCAGATACAGAAAACCATCACCTCAGGCTTTGATTATTGCTGTAGACTGCAAGTGAGTCTGCCTGCCTCAAGTCTTTCCCCACTCCAATCCATCCTCCATTCAGTCACTAAAGTAACTTTCCAAAAGCGCAGTTCTGATCATGTCTCAATAAACTCCAGTGGCTTCCTATTGCCTCCAGAAGCAAATACAAAATTCTCTGTTTGGCATTCAAAGTCCTTTATAAACTACTCTCCTCTTACTTTCTAGACCTTAATCCTTAATAGCTACTCATTGATCCAGTGACACTGGCCTCCTAGCTGCTCCACTCAACAAAACACTCCCATATCTGCACTACAGAAATTATCTCTGGATGTCCCCCAAGCCTGAAATGTTCTTATTAACTCTGACTATTGATCTTCCGGAATCCTACCCAAAATTTCACCTTTTACAGAAAGTTTTCTCCAATCCCTCTTTTTTTAAAATATATTTTTAAATCTGCAGTTAACTTTTGTTTATTTTTAGTTTACATCATTCATTTCCAGAAGATTTTCAGTTACAAATTTTCTCTCTGTCTTCCCCCTACCCACTCCCCCAAATCCCATCCCTCTTTTTCCAGTGCTTTCCCTCTTTTATTTCCCATTTATCCTGTATATACTGTAGCTCTCTTTGTTGGAATGTTGTCTCTCCCATTATACTGTAAACTCCTAAGGGGCAAGGGCTATCTTTTAATTCTTTCTGTATCCCCAGCACTTAGCATGCCATGTAACAAGAGCTTAAATATTTATTGATAGATCAACTGACTGATTTTAGCCTCATAATAACGTTGTGTGTTAGGTATTAGGATTATCACCTCCATTCTACAGATGAAGAAACTAAGTCTCATAAAGGGTAAATTCCAAAGATGACCAATATAATAAGTAGCAGGGGCAGTATCTGAATGGAGTTCTTCCTGTTAAGTCCAGTACCTGACCCACTGTGCCATGCTGCCTCCCTGTTCCCATAAAAACTTTTATTAAGATTCCCAATCCTCTTTCCATTTGTATTCTTTTTTTTTTTTTTTTTGCTTTTTGGAGAGGGGAAGGCAGGGCAATTGGGGTTAAGTGACTTGCCCAAGGTCACACAGCTAGTAAGTGCACAATGTTTAAGGATTTAAACTCAGGTTCTCCTGAGTCAGGGCTGGTGCTCTATTCACTAACCACCCCCAATTCATATTCTACATACATTAAAATTTTCATCACCTATTAAGGAGATTATTGTAATTTAGTGAAATCATTTATTTAAATCAGGCTGGTAATAGAAATTATTTTAAAAGGTAATTTTCCTACTATCAAAGTACATCAAAAAATGAAGTCATTGCTCGGGGCAGTGGTAAGCACTGAGCAGTGAGACCCTAGGTGCAGCCCAGACAGCCGAGGCCCTCAGCCCTCCAAGGCAGCCCTGCTTCTAAGGCTAGAAGCCAGAGACCTGGAGTCAGGTCCCACTGTGGTCCCTAAGCAGGTTACTGGAAGTCCCTGAGCATGTTTTCTCAGTAGAAGGGGAACACCATACTTGTACATCCTTTCTCAAAAGAGAAAAGGTGTTTTGGAAACCATCAATCTATATCATTTTAATTGTTGTTAGTCACCATCATTATAATTATCATAACATTCTTTATTTAAATAGAGAAGGATTTTAGGTATAGCTGGGCCACAACAGGGTCCTAAGCAAAACAGCAAAGTAAGAGTCTTCCCTTCCCTTTGTGTTCTGCTCATTTATTGTTTTCTTTTAACCTTAGTCGCATTAACCAAATAAGCATCCAAGAAATACAAGCAACATAAAAATAGACAGAAACATGTAAGCATCAATCAAGATTTTTTTCAAAATTGTGTGTTAATCTAAAAAAGAAAATAATAATTTAAAAAATTATCCTGCTTGAAAAAGAAAGTCACCGGAAAATCTAAAGTAAAAAAATTTCCTAATTTTATCATTAAACTTAACACACTCCCATTTATCCTGGAAAAAAATACAACTGAAGAAAACAAGTCTTAGACAATATGATCTTAGAGACCATTACCAAGACATTTTCTTTGTTATTAAGGCCCTTTAAATCTGACAAAATTTCTTTCTTCGTAACTAATTATTAACATAAGCTTCTTCTAGGTTAGGAATTAAAAGCATCCATCCAGCGGTCTAAATTATTCACTAATTGTTGAACAATTTACAATGTATGTTTCAGGTTTGGCATTTGTCCTTTCGTGAAGTCTTCCAGCTTTTTTCCCTTCCTCATTGTATAATGTTTTAAAAATGAAAGCAATATAGTAAGTCTGTTGCGTTGTTAGTTACTTTGTGTGCACAGCTCAAATGTAAGGAGAGACATTCTGCTACAAGCATGATTCCCAAGCTACCATCATTCTCCTTGCTTTAAAACGACTCAATTCTCTCTCAAAACCCCAGAAACCTGTTCATAAAGCCCTTTCTCTTCAATCAACCAGAGGGAATCTCCTTAATTAAGAATTGATCTTTGTTCTGGATAGTGGAAAGGGGGAAAACAAGGGGGAAAAAGCCATCTCTAAGAAGAAAGATACATGTGTGAAAGAATAGAAGAAACCAGTTTCCAGAAAACTGAGTATATTGTCATTACAACATGAGGATGGCTGAATGATGGACAACTTCACGTAGGCTTAGAATTATAATAGGGACAGAAATGGGCTCAAAAATGACCAGACCGATGTCTCACAAATTTTATAAAAGTTTATGCAGTAAATTCCCAATTCTTACAAATTTACTTCCTTCCTACAATAAGCTATTATGAACTGCACAGAAAAACTTCTTGTTTAGGAGAGTTCTTTAGAATATGACTAATGCCATAGTTACTTACTTTTCCAAAAGAAAGACCTATTATTCACATATTTGACAACTGATTCAACAATTTGAGAAATAAATAAAACATATCTGAAAATCTGCATAACATACATGATGAATATTCCAAAGATAATATTAATTTACTATCTTCAAATATGACATAATTTCTTTATTAGACCAGATAAGTATTATTGTGAGGGTTTAGGTTAATAGAGAAGCGAATTGCAATGACAGAAATTGTTAGCTTGTTAATTGCTGAACACTTCAAGACGTGTATTTTTAGTTGGGCATTTTTCCCTATGTGAAGCCCTCTGGCTTTTCCTCCTTATTTTAATTTAAAAATTCACATGTTCTTGTTTGAAGTTTCCTTCCTGTAAATCTGGTGATATAACTCCTTTTCTCAAAATCATTCCACATTTTTCTTTGAGAAACCACAAAGTTCTTTTAATAGTTGCTCAGCTTCTCGGTAAAACAAAGGCCTATCTTAAAGCAGTATTCTTCCAGAAATGTTGTAGAGCTTAGAGTCAGGAGATTCTCCCTCCCTCTCAAAAGGAAAATACAGTGAAGGAGCATGTATTCAATATGATTAGTACAAAATTCATTATATATGTAACATTATGAAAGAGAAGCGACGTCATGAAAAAGTTTTTAATGTGGAGCCAGAGAGACAGAAGTTCTAATGTCACCTGTGTCACTACTATTTCCTTTATATTTTCCCTTTTGCTAGCTTCTAATCTTACATAATAGTATCTGCTATTTACCTTTATTTCTTTAATTTTTGTTGAGTTCCCCACTCTGATTTTTCTAAATGCCAATTTTTTTTATTGTTTCATTGATTGTGTAAGCTTTTAAAATAGCTTTGTTTTGTTTCGCAGACAGCTGATTTCAATGTTTATTTCTTCTCTGACTTTCAAAAAATGGGGGCTAGTTTTTTAATTGTTCATTTGTTGAATTCCTATTTTTTAAATTGAATGTGTTGTTAAAATTAATCCTCTTTATAACAACAGAAATAAATAATGTGCCCCAAATTTTGGACTGAAAAATTGTGACATGAATTTAAAGTCTGAATATGAAGAATTCTAAAAAACATAGAAAAGCTATGTTCATTGAAGCAGAGAAAAGATTGATGCTAAAAAATTCCCCCTTATAGTAACTACAATAGTATATGAAGACACTAAAAGGTAACAAAATAGAAAGCAAATACACAGAACAATGTTG
>JAQQSW010008545.1:0-13444 GCA_028646575.1 Pseudocheirus occidentalis
AAGAGAGGGAGGGAGGGAGGGAGGAAGGGAGGGAGGGAGGGAGGAAGGGAGGAAGGGAGGAAGGGAGGGAGGAAGGAAGGAAGGAAGGAAGGAAGGAAGGAAGGGAGGGAGGGAGGGAATGAGGGAGGGACACAGGTTGGGAAGGAAAACTGTCTTTAGCAATCTTCCTATTTCACTCACAAGATTAAGTCAGTGTTTGTCCCCAGCTTCTTCCAAGCCCTTGGCCTAGAGCAGGCTGGGGGCCACTGCTGGCTGTACTCCCCCAAGGCTGAGCATGCAGGAACATGTAATCCACCCCAACCCCAGGGTTCAGTGAGTGGGGAGCTAAGCTGCCAAATACTCTCACTTGGTAAGCACAGAGAAATCCGTTAGTGCTATGAACATTTCTTGAATTTCTCCTGCAGAGGCAGTTGAGAGCGTGGGAGGTAAGGTGAGGTGCTCTTGCTAATTAGAGCCTGATCTCTGCTTAATTTCACTCACTAGCTACATATTTCTGTAATAAAGTGAGTAAGTGTGAATGCATATGAATTTAACAAGTAATTAGAGACACCCACTTAGTTGCCGAAGTTTTTCCTCAAACCTGGGTGGCAAACAGAGTGGGAAGTACTTCCTGTTCTGTCCCCTTTTGTCTACTCCCAGGACCACCATCCTTGGAGAGCTCCTCCTGACCTTGATCCTGAACTCTGCCAGCAGCCCATTCTCTGTTCCACTTGCTCCCCTGCAGCCAGCCCTTCTCCCAACCACCTGCTAACTGCTCAGGAAATGGTCCTAATCTTCCTAGCTCTAAAGATGCTGCTTCAAAGCACTGAGCAAGTTCCTCAGGAGGAGACAAAGGTGCAGCGAAAGGGTGTCCAGCCAAGGGGTGTCTTCAAGTATCCTAAAGACTTCCATGCTTCATGCAATTTAGCATTTATATCAATCTACAAGCATTTGTTAAGCACCTACTGTGCACTGGGGATTCAGATACAAAGAGTGAAAGAATTCTTCCTCTTGGGCCTATTGCAGTCCAAGTGGGAAGAAGAGATGACAAAGGCCTATGTAAGTAGCTGCTCTGTTTGGGAAGGGATAGAGATTTCTGATCATAGGACCATGGATTTGTAGTTGGAAGGGAAGCTAGAGGCCATTGAATCTAACCCCTCATTTCACAGATGACTTATCTGTGGCTAAGACAAGTTAAGTGACTTGCTCAGGGTCACACAGCATGTGTCTGATGCTTCATTTGAACCAAGGGCTTTCTGACTCCAAGTCTTGCTCTCTGACCACTTTGCCATTTGAAAGTAAGATGAAAAACAAAAAAAATGAATAAAAATTAAAAATACATGTATTATTTATAACACCTATTTTGAAGTATGCATATGCCTGAATTGATTTTCTGTAAGGAAGTCCTTCTGTGATCTTTTGGTGGCTGTGGAGATCACCCTGAGCTAGGTGGCCTGAAGCTACCTGAGGCTCAACCCAACCTTCTCTGCACAATCTCCTCGTTATGCCTTTTCAAGGGGAGCCATTTCTGAGCCAGCGCTCTTCCCAAAGAACCTTTACAAGTTTAAAGAGATCCTTCCATGGAGATCTTAAGGGTCAGAAAGAAATCTCACCCCATTAAAAAAAAGAACCCCCCACTGAATTTCTTAGGAATCATCATGTTGGCTGGTCTTCCTGGTGTTCGTGTGTGTGTGTATACATATATGTGTATGTATGCATACATCTCTCTTCAGCCGAGTCACAATGGTCTAGTGATCAAATCTAAAAGTTGGTGGTAAATACTGGTGTTAAGGAGAATAAGGTTAAACCCCAAGTCACTTCTCAGAGCAGGGTCAGGCTCACCAGCACAAAGGGAGCTGGGCATTCGCTCTGTAAACCCTCACACTGGAGAACTTGTCCATAGAGGGGCTATGACTATGAGGCAACTTTATAATAAACACTGGAAGTGGCTCTATAGGCACCAAGCAAGGAATGGACCTGGAGCCTTTGGTCCACCTGCCATTCTCTACAGATTCTCTACAGATACAGTCACTGCAGCAATGAAGCTTTGCTGAGAGGCCCAAAGGCACCAGACATTCTTTAGACAAGTTGAGAATTTTATTCAGAGCTTTGCTTCTAGACATTCAAGGCAAGCCAACTCTTCACCAAATCACAGAATCCTAGAATCACAGAATCCTAGAATCACAGAATCCTAGAATCTCACGGTGGGAAGGAACCTCAGAGGAATCTAGTCCAAATCAGAGTGAAAGAAGAATTCTTCCAAGTGGCCATCCAGCCTCTGCTTGGGCCCTTCCAAGAAGGCAGAGCCAACAACTCTTAAGCCAGCCTGCCCCACTCTGAGTGTAGGGAAGATTTTCCAAACATCAAGCCTGACTTGGCTACCAGCTTCTCCTAGTGTTTGTTGTTTGGTCCTCTGGGAACAGACAAATGAGCTTGGCCCCCACTGATGTAGATTTTGAATCCCAGCCTTGATCCTCACCTCCCACCACCAGGCACATGGATTCTGCCCCTGGGCTGCTAAGTTCTGATAAGTGTTATGCCAATTCTTGGCAGGATCAAACCTCCATGCCATTTCCTGGTCACCATTTCAAACATTCCCTACATCTCTCTACCCCTTTCCATTTCCCCTTCATAGATTGTCTGACCCAATTAGAATGTGAACTCCTTGAGCACAGAGCCTGGCTTTCTTTCTGGTTCTATTTGAGTTCTCACTGATCATATAGCATGTAGGCGGTGCCGTAGAGCTGCTTCTTCCTTTCTCCTCCTCTCTGCTGTCCAGGTCACCCTCTCGGTCACTGTTAGCACACCAACAGTTTAGATTTTTCCCTCTAAATCCTGATGCCATGAAGGAAAGAATAAGCATACAGGCATTTATTAAACAATTATTATGCACAAAATTTTGTGTTAATTGTTAGGGATACAGATAGAAAATCAAGACCATCCTTGCTTTCAAGGAGTTCACATCCTAACGGGTAGACAAGCCTTACTGAAGCTTTTAGCTGTAAGTCAGATGGAAATGTCCTCTGTTCTTTAGAGCACAGCAGCAAAGTCCATCTTAACACCTCTTCCTTAGGCTCATTTTAATTCATAAATCAACATCCATTTCTGAAGTTGAGCCATTTGATTGTGCCAAAGACTCTGGAGGCAAGAATTTCTTCTCTCTCCCTTCTTTTTGTTGGGTGTGTGGACATCAGTAGCTGTGACTGCTGAGAAGCAAGGGCTTTGGCACCTGCAGAAAAAGCTTATGGGTCACCACATGCATCTCCACCAACTCTTTCCCTGGACCCTCACTGTGGTGGCTAGGCTGCCTGGTGAGCTGTCTGCGGATGCTGTAGTTCTCCGAATGGAGCACAGTATTTCAGATAAGGTATGAATAGAGAAAAGTACTTCGAGGTCTCAATTAGTGTGAATAATGACATCCCCTGAGGCGGTTGCATATATTCAAATTTGTACCATTTGTGCTTATAATGATGTCAAATATGGCAACTGCCTCCAAGCCAGTAGAAATGTGCAATGCAAACTCAGCTAATGTGATCAGTTCAGAGGCTCCAGTGCCCCCCATGTTATCGGATGACATGTCTCCTTTTACAGGGCATATGGTCATATTATTTTTTAGTTGTCCCATCACAAGACACAGGGCAGTGTGGTGTAGTGGGCTGAGCCAGGAAGCCCTGGTTGACGTCCTGCCTTCAACATATAGTATGTGAGCAAGTCGTAGAACCTTATCCAGCTCTGAGCAATTCTCTCTCTTTTTGTGTTGTTGTTGTTGTTGGAGGGGGGAAAGCAAGGCAATTAAGGTTAAGTGACTTGCCCAAGGTCACATAGCTAGCAAGTGTGTCAAGTGTCTGAGGGGGGATTTGAACTCAGGTCCTCTTGACTCCAGGGTCAGTGTTCTCTTCACTTCATCACCTAGCTGCCCCTGGGCAGTTCTCTAAACTATTAATCAGTTGTTGAGAGGGTACTGACCTGCCTTGATAGAAGGATTTTCCTCACCTAGGAATTACCCATGTGAGTGAAATCTCAGGCCACACAATCCCCACAAAATAGAGACATCACATTGGCAAGATACATAACATAGTAAGTCATTACCAGCAATCCAAAACAAAAATGCCCAAATAAAGTTCTCATGGTGGCAGAGGGTGTCCTTCCCCCCACACTGCCCTTGCAGGCTTCCTCCCTGCACTCTCAGGTGCTGGCTCTCATGAACCAAGTCCCAGTCTTAACACTGCTCCAGCCCCTGCTTCCAAGTGCTGAGGGGTGACTGGGCAACAAAACCAACAGGGTAGGATCCTTGGCAGTCCATAGCACTTCATACACACAACTCCATCCTCCCCCCACCATCCCAAACTGTTGGACACAGCAGGAAAACACATTTAGCGCTCCTGTTTGGTGCACAGTCCTTATCTGAATTCCGAACTCCTGGGTTGCTCTACCTCCCACAGCAGGCAGCCGCTCCTGGCTTCTGCCCCAGTTTTGATGAGGCAGCTCACCATTCCCTCTCTAATGACATGCAGGCAGCTCAGCATTCCGGTTCCATGGCTCCACAGAGTCACAGCTACTACAACTGGGAAACAAATAATTATCCCAGCCCCCATATTTTCCTTTTGGTCCCCAGATTCTGTTCGTGATGCCATTTATAATGTAATACCAAGCAAAGGCAACTTCCAAGGTTCAGATTACCAGCATAGCACACACCATTTATTCAGCAAACATTCACAGAACAGGGAAAATCAAAATACAGTATAACTCATACATTTCACAAGTAAGTTCTCAATTCAATCCAAGTCAGTCAAAGTCTCTTCTCCAATGGAGATCAGACTACTCCACCCCTAGAGGGTGCATTCATTTAAGTCTCTTCTCAAATGGAGATAGAGTTCTCAATCATCACAAAAAGGCCAAAGGTTTCCCACCCCTGGACTCAAAATAATTACAATACCATCCATTAACACTAAGCACTTTCTCAAAAGGGAGCAGGAGAGCACAAAAGGCCATCCATCCTTAAGCCATAACAAGGTCAAGATAACATCTCAGCATTGAAAGGCCAAGGAAAGGCCTTTCTTTCATCTTCACTCCAGGCAAGCCTTCAGCAACTTCAGTTCCAGGGGAGACAAGGCTCAACAAAGCCATATCCAGTGCCCTCATCAAGTCTCATTCTGCCTGTAGAACAGTCACAGAATGGTTGAAGGTATCAGAAAGGCCCCCTTCCAGGATTTCTGTGAACATACAACAAGAAAGTCCTTCTTCAGGGCTTCTGCACCAACAGCCAGGTTCCAGGACCTCTACAACAGCAGCACTGTCCTTCACCATCAGGTGAATCTGGCAAAACAACATCAAAACAGACAGACAAAATACCAGCATCACAGCCAAGCCTCCTCAGTTCTCAGCAGCTCCAGATGGCAGTCCTCAAAAGTTCTGGGCATCTCCAATGTGCTTTTAGCAGTCTTTCTCAGCAACCAAGGCACCAGGACACTGGATACTGCTTTTCCAAAAGTACTTCTTCTGGCCTTCTCTGGGCTTGAGCCTTCCTTTCCATTCATGGCTTCTCCCAGGTCAGCCCCTTCTCTTCATGTCAACAAGTCCATCCCACAAGTGGGATTTGCAAGCTCTGGGTCTTAACACTAAACCCAAAAGCCAAGTCAATTCAGGGGCATCTCCAAATTCCCTAACTATTACAGAGCTCCTGGTCTTATCCAAACTTGGTGACATACCCAGCCTGAGAAAAGGGTACAGGTGTATAATTAATGTTTTTGTGTATGCATGCATGGATGAAAGGATAAATGAATAACACGTAAAGGATGGGAAGATCTCACAAATGTTGTCTGTGTGATCAGTGGGGATGGGGCCACTATGGAGAGTCTATGCATGTTAATGTCTTCAATAAGTAGAATTAGAGGGGGAGGGGTCTGAGAGGCCATTGCATGCAGAACCTTTATTTTAGCAAGGAAACAAAGGTGAAGAGAAGGTGGCAATTTCCTCAATCTCATCCAAGTAGCAAATGGCAGGATCTGAACAAGGTCCCCTATTGACAGGTCTAGAGCACTTTCTGCCATGACACAGCTGGCCGATCACCTTATTGTTTTCCTTATTTCAAAAAGTCCTCATATTCAATTCTGTTCACTCTAGCAAACACATAGCAAGCTGCAGTCATGAGTTGACAGGCCCTGGACTTACTGCTGCATTAAAAACAAAAAACAGGCCAATTTTAAAAAAATGAGATAGGGGCTCTGCTTATTAGGGAGGCAGCTAGTGGGCATAGTAGGCCAACTAGTACAGCCTTAGGTGCTTACTAGCTGTGGGACCCTGGACAAGTCACTTAACTACTACCTGTCTCAGTTCCTGCACCTAGAAAATGGAGAGAATGATAGCACATCCTTCATAAAAATGTTGCAAACATTAAAATTATAAAGGCTAGATATTATTATCATTCCACGTATTTCAAAAGTCAGTACAGAGCTTTTGAGCTTTAGTGGCTCAAAGATATAATGGGCAGTGATGGAGAAAAGGAGACCACAAGAAAGAGTTTTCTAGGAGAATCTGGGCAGGAGAGAGCACTTTTGATAGCAGAAATCCAGGAAGTCTTCCTGGAGAAAAAGGCCCTAGACCAAACTGGGGAAGAAGTTAAGGATTGTGAGAATCCAAGATGCTGAGTCAAAGGTTTTTAAGTAACGTCTTATTGGGGAAGTTTCACATCTGTCTGCAGGATGGAATGGAGCGGGAAGACACTGAAGACAGGAGGTCAAGGAGGAGGCCATGGCAATGTTTTACAATAGGTGACAAAGGCTGGGACTGAGGGAGATAAAAGAAGCAGGAGATTTCAGGCAATCTGAAATGGTGATGTGTGAGATGAACAGTTCAGAGTCTGAATCTAAGGTCAGAAAAGATCTTTATTCTTTCTCATGAGAAAGGACTCTTCCCCTGCTGCCCACATGGCAGCAGGGAGAGAGCAACAGGTAGAAGCCAGCCCAAGGTTATATCAGAAACCCAACTCCCCCAACTGGCCTTCACTCTTATTGGTAGGAGGGGCTGACCTACAACCTAAGCGCGGGAATCTTTCTGAGACAAAGGACCCAGAAACATGTGGGTGTCCAATGAAGGGAGTCTTAACCTTATTTGGCTGACTTGGTTCTGGTGGAGGGTCTCCATTGCTGTGAGCCCTAGATTGCTTGAAAGTCAGATTTGATTTTTCAGAATGGGGAAACCTCACTATAAATTATCCCTCAAAGCGAGATGTGGCAAAGGTTTGAATTTAGAGATGAATGACTTTCAAATGCAAAATGAAATGGAAGAGTCTGAAGGTAATTCTGCCAGAGAAAGCATAAAGGATTCAATAAGGTCAAGCTATGAACATTTCTCCATGGAAAGATGATACTTGTAACTTTTAAGAACTATATCCTTATTAGGACAAGTAGACAGAATCTACATAGACAGAAGGTATGGGTATGATTTGACCATGATGGGATAATTCCAAAAAATCAAATCAAAGGATGAGAAAGAAGATTACACTAAGAAAAAGGTAAAAGGAGAGGAAGAATGGGGAAAATTGTCCCACATAAAAGAGGACCAAAAGAAAGGCCTTCAGAATAGAGGGCAAAATAAGGGGCTGGCAGGCAATACTTGAAGCTCACACTCATCAGGATTGGCTCAAAGAGGGAATAATGCCCACACAGTTGGGTGTAGGAATCAATCTTACCCTACGGAAAGTGGGAGGGGAAAGGAATATGAAAAGGAGGTAGGGGACTAATGGAGGGGAGGGTGGATTAAGGGAGGCAGTGTCAAAAACAAAATAGCCTTTTGAGGATGGACAGGATAAAAAGAGAGAGAAGAATAAACAGAAGAAATAGAATGGATGGAAACAGAGTTAGTAATCATAACTGTGAATGTGAATGGGATGAACTTATGCATACAATAAAAGCAGATATCAGGGTGCACTAAAAACCAGAATCCTACAATATGTTGTTTACAAGAAATATACTTGAAGCAGAGAGAGACACAGAGTAAAGGGAAGGAAGTAGGGCAGAATCTATTATGCTTTAGCTGAAATTTTTAGAAAAGCAAGGATAGCAACCCTGATCTCAGACAAAGCAAAAGCAGAAAAAAATCCAGTACTAATTAAAAGAGATAAGCAAGTGAAGTATACTTTGCTAAAAGGTGCCATAGACAATGAAGCAATATCAATATTAAACTCTTTGCAAGCCCATGGCCACAGTTCTCCAGGCCCTTCCTCTGAGGGCTCATCAGCTGATGTCATGAATTCTAATATCGTCCATGGGCTTCTCTTGGCAGAGATGCTGGAGGGGTGTGTCATTTCCTTCTCTGGTGGATCACCTTTTGTTAGAGCTGTCCACTGTGACAAGCGCCGCATGGAGAACTGATATCAAATTGCTTGTCTTCTCAAGAAGAGGCAGGGGGAGAGAGGGAGAAAAAGAATTCAAAATTCAAAATAAAATGTTTTTTAACATATAATTGGGAAATATTTTATGAAATAAGTCAAAACATATTGAGAAAAATAATAGAGGGATGAGGGAGAGGGAGAAATTGAAGAGATGACTTTGCTAACTTTGATTTGTATATTCTGTTTACTTCCTAATCCCATATTGTAGCTCATTTATAGAATATAATCCCCCAGAATTTAGAAATCTGCCTTCCCCTTCCTTCCTTCCTTCCTTCCTTCCTTCCTTCCTTCCTTCCTTCCTTCCTTCCCTCCTTCCTCTCTCTTCCTTTGCTTCCTTCTCTCTCTCTCTCTCTCTCTCTCTCTCTCTCTCTCTCTCTCATCACAGCGTCCCACACTAAGTAAATGCTAAATAAATGTTTGTTGGATTGCATTCAGTGCATTCTAGGCATAAAGAACAGTATATGCAAACTGGTCTCAGCCCACTATATTCTGAAGGGTTCCCTACTGTCTTGTTTCTCGTGCCTTCTTGTCATCCAATCAAGATTCAACTTCTCTTGTGTATTACACTGAAAGAAGCCTGACCTAACATTTCATTATTAGTGAGAGTGCTCAAGGGAGGCAGTCAAGTAATGTGAATGGAAGAGTCCTGGGGCAGGAGTTGGGACACCTGAGCTCTGGTCTCAATACCTTTTGCTGGTTGGGTGACCCTGAACAAACATCATTTCATCCCTCTAAGCTTCATGTTCCAAACTGGGAAAGTAGGCATTGTAATTACTTTCAGGTCTACCTCCCACAACCAAATGGATCAGGAAATCTTTTGAAATCTTAAGATGTGGGGAAAAAGCCCAAGGCTAATAATCATATCAGAAACACACAATTTAGAAAGGACGTCAGCCACATCTGGGCTAACACCTCCCTTAGAATAAAGTGGCTTTACATGATATCCAATATGCTCAGTCAGTCTTGGCTTGAAGACTTCCAACAAGGGGAAGTTCAAGTCCCAGCTTTATGCTTATGACACCAATATCAGAATATCATATCCTAAGTGCCAGGCCTCCCATTCACACACAGGAAAAGAGCACACATGTATATGGTACTTTAAGATTTGCCAAGCACTTTACACCTTTGCTTTTTTTCATGCTCAACAAGCCTGGGAGGTAAAATACTATTATTATGTGCATTTTCCAGGTGGGGAAACTGAGGCTGGAAGAGTCCAAGAGACTTCCTCAGGCTCACACAGTAAGTATATGAGGATGGTTTTGACTTAGATCTACTTGACTACGTGGTCATTTCTGTAGTTCTTGAAGGAAGCCCAGACATCCACACTGATGGAAAGCTCTGATTGTCACCAGGTTTTTCCTGACTTCAAGCCTAAGTTTTCTTATCAGATTCCACTTATTGCTCCTGGTTCTTCCCTTTCAGACCAAGCAGAGTAAGGTTAATCTCTCTTCCAAGTGACCTTACAGAAAAGAAGGCTAGACTAGGCTAGACTAGAGGCTTTGAGATAAGTAAGTGGCATGCCCATTGTCATGCCATAATGCCAGAAATCCCTGGAGGAACTTTGACCTTGGACACTTGTGCCTGCTTGGAGAGAACAGCAAGAGAACCTGTTGTTCTGTCTGGTGATTATAAGGGAAATGTAATGGCTGGTCACTTGTCTGTTGGATGCTAGTGGGCATCACCACTGTCCTCTGTAATGCCAAGTCAGCCTGTTGGGAAAGTGGGATAGGAACAGTTGATATGTCTGCAAGGAATGCCCCACTAATGAGTATCAGTTTGGACAACACGAAGAGGAGGTTAAAATTAATTAAGAATTACTCTTAGCCATTCTAACCCTGGTACAATTTTATATTCTTTTGATGAGCCCATTAGCCAGTTGGAGGAGTGCAGTGATGAGCCCTTCAGCCTTCATCCCTCTAAATTCATCTTAATGAAGACGAAATGGGACCTTTGACAAAAGTCTGAGTACTGGTTTCCATGAGGATGGGGGCAGGGAATAGAACTGAAAATCCTAGAATGTCAGTGACCTTAGAACACAATAGATCAGAACTGGGAGAGACCTAGAATAATAAATAGAGAATCTGAGTAATAATTATAGGAAGTTCTTAGGTTATAGAATGTGGAATATCAGAACTGAGAAGGAGGGATTTTAGAATCTACAAAATAGAAGTTAGAACTAAGAGGGGCTAAAACCAGAGAATAGTAAGTACAGGAGGGTCCTCAGAATGCAGAATACAGAGCATCAAAGCTGTTGGAAGGATGGAAGAAACCCAGCATGACAGAAGAAACCCTGGAGTCAACATCAGAAGGGCTGGATTTGAGTCATAGTTCAGCTGTTTACTTCCCATGTGACCCTGAGCAGATCATTTGATAGCCCCAAAGTGACCTTTTCCCAATTTTCATCTTTCCTGACCTCTCTGAGGCATCTGACTTCATTGGCTATGCTCTAGTATTGCATCCGGCCTCTGCTTTCTTTGGCCTCTCCTCCTACCAGTGTGACTATTTTTCACTCCAAATCATCAGCTATGTCACAATTCCTCCAAGTCTTATAACTTCTTTTCCTCCCAGATTTCTTTAATATGTACTTGTCTTTTCACTTTAAGAGATAGCACCTTATCTCAGACACCTGACACTTTACACCTAGACCACCACAGCAACCTCCTATTTGGTTGCCATGCCTCATGTCTTCCTCTATTCCAGTACAACCTTCCCTCCTAAAAGACAGATCTGACCATTCTGCCATTCTACTCACTGAACTTCTATGACTCCCTTCCCTAGGATCACATATATACTCCTCATTTTCTCAGAATAATGTTTTCAAAAGAATAAAATAAAATATGTGGAATTAAAAAGGAACCTATATTGAAACACAGTTATCAAAATATTTTACCAGTTCATATACCCCAGGTTAAGAAGCCTTGCCATAGGGGTGGAGTCAAGATGGTGGTGTAGAAGCAGGAAAGTGCCATGGCTCCCACACAAGCACCCTAAAAACCCATAAAATGAGACTCTAAACAAATTTTCAAGCTCCAAAACTCTCCAAAATACAGAAACACATCTGTTGCTACAGTCAGCTCTGCAGGTGGGAATCTTCCCAGCAGTCTGGGAGATGTGGCTGGCCCAGCCCGAAAACCTGGCCTGGCCAGGCCACAGGGCAGTCAGGTGGACCGAGTCTATAGAAGAGCAGATTGGCTGCAGTGGAGGCACAGTTACCACATTTATCAGGCCAGAAGAAAAATAAGGCTAAGAGAAAGGTCAGTGGATTTTGCTAAATTTGGGGGAGAAGAGCGGTCTGGCCAAACTGCTCCCAGGGCAAGGAAGCAGCAGGAGGCGGCTATGGCAGCAGGAATGGCTGAAAGGAGCAGTGGCCTCCACTAGGCTGCTTCAGAGCCCCCTGCCTACAGATAGCAGGGGAGCTGAGGCGATCAATCACGGCCAAGGGCTCTTGCATTGAGCATCCTGTATCTGGATCGTGGTCTTGAGTGGTGGGCCTGGGGTGCACTTTCAATGAGCCAAAGCGGGGGGGAGGGTGTTGCAGCACCCCACTAATAGCTCCAGCAGCTGTGAAGTCCCCAGCGATTTGGGACAGAGATTCCCCCCCCCCACCTTGAGGAAGCAGAGTTCCACAGAGCTAAAACAAGCAATTAATAGAATGGCAAACAAGAGGAAAAGGAAGCAAAGTAAGAACAGCAACAAAACTCTAGAATCCTCTTTTGTGGACAAAAAGGATCAAAGCATGGAGTAGGAGGAAAACAACACAGTCAGAAATGCCACACCAAAAGCTTCCAAGACACTGGAAGAAAGCCTACTAGCTATGGATCGACTTAGAAAGGACTTTGAAAACAAAATAAGGGAAGTGGAGGAAAAATTGGAAAGAGAAATGAGAATGATGCGAAAAAGTCATGAAAAGAGAGTCAACAACATGACTGAAGAAAACAATACCTTAAAGAGCAAATTAACTCAGATGGCAAAGGAGGCCCAGAAAGCCAATGTGGAGAAGAATGCCTTAAAAAGTCGAATTTGCCAGATGGAGAAAGAGTCTCAAAAGCATTCTGAACAGAATAATTCCTTCAGAATTAGAGTGGAGCAAGTGGAAGCTAATGACTTTATGAGAAACCAAGATACTATTAAACAAATACAAACATATGAAAAAATAGAAATCAATATGAAATATCTCCTTGAAAAAACCACTGACCTGGAAAATAGATCCAGGAGAGACAATTTGAAAATTATTGGTCTACCTGATACACATGACTAGAAAAAGAACTTGGAAAGCATCCTTCAAGAAATCGTTAAAGAAAATTGCCCTGATGTTTTAGAGTCAGAGGGCAAAATAGAACTGAAAGAATTCACTGATCACATCTTCAAAAACATCCTCAAAAGAAAACTTCTAGAAATGTTATTGCCAGGTTCCAGAATACCCAGTTAAAGGAGAAAATATAACAGGCTGCCAAGAGAAAAACATTTGAATACTGAGGAAGCACTATCAGGATAACCCAGGATCTGGCAGCTTCCACACTGAGGGATCAAAGGGCCTGCAGTATGATATTCCAGAGAGCAAGAGAGCTGGAATTAAAGCCAAAAATCACCTACCCAGAAAAACTGAGTATGATATTTCAGGGGAAAATATGGTTATTCAGTGAGGTAGACTTTCAAGCGTTCTTGATGAAAAAACCAGAACTGAATAGAAAATTCAACATTCAAACACAAGAAGCATGAGAAGATAAACATTGGATAGAAATAATAAGGAACTTATCAAAGTTGAACTATTTACATGCCAATATGGAAAAACAATAATAGTGACTTATGAGACTTTTCTTAGTATTAGGATAAGTGAAAGGAATACAAATGTATATATATATATATATATATATATATATATATATATATATACCTACTCATATGTGTATATAGGAGGGTATATATGCGTACGAATACGTATCTGAGCATGGGTATATATGTGTACATAGAGGGTTCAGGATCAATTGATTAGGAAGAGATGATACTTTAAAAGGTGAAATTCTGAAGTGGGAGAGGACTTGAATGAGAGGAGACAGAGAGAGACAAAATGGG
>JAQQSW010008546.1:0-13443 GCA_028646575.1 Pseudocheirus occidentalis
CAGGACCACCACTCAAGACCACGATCCAGATCCATGCCGCTCAATGCAAGAGCCCTTGGTCCTGATGGATCGCCTCATCCCCCCTGCTATCTGCAGGCTGAGGTCTCTGAAGCAGCCCAGTGGAGGCTGCTGCTGCTCCTTTCCTGCTGCTACAGCCGCCTCCCACTGCTTCCTTGCCCTGGGAGCAGTTTGGCCAGACCCGCTCTTCTCCTCCCGAGTTAGAAAAATCCACTGACCTTTCTCTTAGCCTTTTTTCTTCTGGCCTGATAAATGTGGCAACTGTGCCTCCAGTGCAACCAATCTGCTCTCCTATAGACGCGGCTCCCCGCCTGATGCCCTAGGGCCTGACCCAGCTGGTGTTTTGTCTGCGGCTCCCAGAGTGCTGAGAAGAGCCCCGCCTGCTGTGCTGCCTGTAGCAACAGATGTGCTTTCTGTCTTTTGGAGAGTTTTGGAGCTTGAAAATCTGTTTAGAGTCCCATTTTATGAATTTTTTAGCGTGTTTGTGTGGGAGCTGCGATGCTTTGCTTCTTCTATGCTGCCATCTTGGCTCCACCCCTCAGGGATTTTCTTTTTAATGATGGGGGAGACATGAGCATGTTTGTAGGCAGTAAGAAGGAGTTGGTAGACAGGGAGACATAGAAATAAATGATAGAGTGGGGATTGCAGAGGGGCAATCTGTTGGAGGAGATGAGATGGAGTGGGATAACTTGTACAGAGAGAAAGGAGAGAGGAGTAAAGCCACCTCATCCTGTGAGAGAAGGGTGAAGGAGGAGATAGAAGCAGCAGTTGACATATGAGGTATATGAGATTATGAAGAGGGGAGAAGAGGCCTCAGGTTTTTTTCTGTAAAGTATGAGGCAAGGTTCTTCTACAGGAAGCCTTTCCCAAACCCTCTTAGTTCTGGTCCTTTTTTTTTCTTTTAATTATTTCCTCTTTATCCTGTATATCGCTTGCTTGCCCATGTTTGTTTGCTTGTCTCCACCATTAGGTTGTAAGCTCCTTGAAGGATTTATCTTTTGCTTCTTTTTTGTACCTTCAGAGTTTAGTCTATTGCCTGGCACATAGTAGGAATTTAGTAAATGTTTATTGACTGACCAATGTATAGACCTCTTTTCTCTTTCGTTGATTTCTTCAGGGTATAGGCCTAGGAGTGGTGTGGCTGATTCAAAGTATATGCACAGTTTGTGGACTTCTTGGGCTGCTAACTTCTTGCTTTTCAGAATATCTGAACTAATTCTTACCTCCACCAACAGTGTGCTATTATAGGTTCTTATCCTTTCTTTCTTATCTTTTACTCCTTTTCAATCCCTGATCCAAACTTAAGGTTTGTTTGCTTATGATTAAGTGCTTCCCAAGTTTATTCTCCCAGTTCCATGCTTTACTCTTTACACTTTTACATTTGTATAGACTTCTACTTGTGCACCCTGATTATATGAGATAGTAAGTTCCTCTGTCCTCTCTTCCCCTTTCTTCCTCTTTCTTTCTTCTTTTAAGATAATCAGCATAACAAAACCACTCTCAAGTATTCTGTCTTATTTGACTTTCTCTATAACCCTTGTTGACATTAGGATTCTGAAGAGACCCTTTGATTATAAAATATTCATCTTTATAAAGTCTTTTCCAATTGTTCACATGTATTCACCTTTATATGTTTCTCTTGACTCCTATGTTTGTATTTCAAAGTTTCTATTCAGTGCTAGTCTTTTCATCAGAAATGCTTGCAAGTCTTCTTTTTTCATGGAAGTTCTTTTTTTTCCCCTCACAGAATTATAGTTAATTTTGTAAGGTAAATTATTATTGGATAAATATATCTTTGTCTTTTGAAATTTTGTATATTTTGCTGTGTTAACCTTTAAAAAGTTTGGTTAAAGGAGACAAATAGTGATATACAGTTACAGCATTTATTCCCTTAAGACTAGTGTACTTGTACAAGGAGTTAGAAGCTCAGCAAGCACCCCAGCATGCCCAGGATGGCGGCTAGCACAGGTTCTTAGATCTGCTTTCCTAAAGGAAAGCGACTCAAAATGGGTTAACAGTTTCACTTTCATCAATCAAACATATATCATTTACCTAGTTTAGGGGAAAAAGTCAGCACCCTGTACTCAAGAGAATACAAACAAGTTACAAGCACAAGTTACAAGCACAAGTTACAAGCAGACCAAGAAACAGATCAGCAGACGGCTTCCAACCGTCTGATAATCACATCCATATCTATTCAGTTACCAGAGAGAGAAGCATCAAAATCTGGGTTTTTCAAAGCCGGGGAGTTCAACAGCTTCCCAGAGTCTCATCAGGCAAAATCATAAACTCTTCTCAAAGTAAGCCCAAAAACAAAACCTCACATCAGGGCGCGTATATATATATATATATATATATATATATAGCCTTCTCCTGGGTCAGAGAATGTCACGGCCCTCTTGATCCACTGCCCAATCACAAAGCAACAAAGCGCAGGCATTCCCCAAAAAACAAGCCTTCTGCCACAGGCTCCACATGACCACATTCAGCCTATTAGGGGGCAGAGTATACTTTCAAATCAGGGAAGATTCTCAGAGCCACTTAAGCAAAGGGTCTAGGGGCAGGGAGGATCTTCAGATTCCCATAACAAGTTCCAACTGCCTGAACAATGGAATAAGAAAGCTTAAATAGGGGCGGCTAGGTGGTGCAGTGATTAGAGCACCAGCCCTGGAGTCAGGAGTACCTGAGTTCAAATCCGGCCTCAGACACTTAACACAAAAAATTAGCCGTGTGACCTTGGGCAAGTCACTTAACCCCAACTGCCCTCCAAAAAAAAAAAAGAAAGCTTAAATACATTTTAGCACCATCCCAATTCAGGGTGGCCGTGTCACACAAATTTATGATCTCCATAAATGTTTAATCATTGTATGAGAAAGGAATTTTCTTAATTGAATAGATGGTAAATACAATAAAATAGGAGAGTTGACAAAGTGTCAGTTGAAATCATGATTTCAGGATATCTGTGTTTTCTTTACCATTAACATTCCATGACATAGTATATGTCTGAAAAATATTAAGATAAGAAAAATTACTCAAGTTAATGCCTTGAGTTAAGGGTCTCACCCTTAAGGGCCATGTTGCCATAGGAAGAGGTATTCTCTGAGCTTACTCAGAGAGCAAAGACAAAGCAGGGTACATTTGGAATTTATGATCTTGGTATGCCTCTGTTTTCCTTCTGAATGAAGTATGTCCCAACATAAAGGGAAATCCCACTTTCAGCCTTATCTGGTCTCTGGAGTTCCTGACACAGAAAAAAAGGCATTTTTAAAGCAAGGCAAAGCAATCTGCATGATTAATTCAGACTTTGGCCAAAAATATGATATTTAACATTATCAGCTGTCTGTGCCTTTTCAGTGGTTGCTGCAAAATCTTATATGATCCTGACTGAGGTTCCTTGGTACTCAAACTCCTTCTTTCTGGCTGCTTGCATCTAGCATTTTTTTCTTTGATTTGGAGCACTGGATCTTCGCAATAATGCTCACAGGAGTTTTCATTTTAGGGTTTCTTTTAGGAGATGATCAGTGGGTTCTTTCTATTTTTATTTTTCCCCCTTGCTCAAATAATTGTGTGATTTCTCAAAATATTATGT
Source organism: Pseudocheirus occidentalis (assembly GCA_028646575.1). NCBI lineage: Eukaryota > Metazoa > Chordata > Mammalia > Diprotodontia > Pseudocheiridae > Pseudocheirus > Pseudocheirus occidentalis. The sequence continues at coordinate 3,608 of JAQQSW010008546.1, forward strand.
CTAGGCTCTTTTTTTTTCATCATTCCTTTCTAATAGTCCAATGATTCTTAGATTATCCTTGAATTATTTCCCAAGTTTCTTTAATGAGATAGTTTATACTTCTTTTTTCTTTCTTTTTTTGATTTTTGGAGGGCAGTTGGTGTTAAGTGACTTGCCCAAGGTCACATGGCTAGTTTTTGTGTTAAGTGTCTGAGGCTGGATTTGAGCTCAGGTCCTCCTGACTCCAGAGCCGGTGCTCTATTCACTGCGCCACCTAGCTGCCCCATTTATACTTTCTTCTAATTTTTGAGTCTTTTGACTTTATTTATTTTGTCTCATTGATTTGTGGAGTCAAATTTTCTTTGGTCTCTTCTAATATTCAAAGAGTATGTTGCTTGAGTAAGGTTTTGTGACTCTTGCGCCAAGCTGTCAATCTTTTGTAATGTTTTCTTCCATAAATCTCATTGTCTGCCACCCCCACAGCTCTCTTATTTCTTTCCTTTAGCATTCTCATTTAGTTTATAAAATAATTTTAAGCTCCTTTAAGAACTCTTGCTTCATCTATCCCAAATTCTGTTAGGTCTGGACTCTGCACACCTCTGGAAGAAGTTTCTGAACTGTTCACTCATGTCCTGCTTATTTTCTGGCTCAGACTGAGTACCTGAAAATTTTCAGTGCTCCCAAAGTGATATGATCTGGGGAATGTCCGTTTACTGCCTTCCTAGTTTGAACTCTTCAAGTTTCTGACCCAGGTTTGAGTCTGTCAGACTTTCCTTGATTGAAAGTTTCAGTAGAGTGCAGCTGAACTCAAGCACTGTTAGGTCTGTAGACTCAGAGTGACTAAACTAGAAGCTTCCCTTTGGTCTGAGATTATGACCTTAGTTATCTCACTGCAGACTTCAACCTGGGCTAAAGGCTAGAACTGATTTCATACTTTGCTTACGACGTCAGAACCACACAACTATTGTTATCTTCTGAATTTGTTCCTCACCTAGTCCATAGCTAGGGCCTATGACCATGACCACTCCTCTTCACAACTGTTCCTATCCCTTAGGTGCAATCCTTCCTTAGTCCACCCCGAAACTATGACCTGGAATTTCATAGGTAACATATGACAGAGTTGCCAGATGGTATCTGTTCCTGTATCCTTGTCCGTAGATCCCCTGAGATCTCTTCCTGTCCTTGGGCTTCTACCCTGGCACCCAGATTCAACTCCTTGTAAGTCTCTGGCCATCGGACTACTCTGTGCACAACATGTTCCCACAGGCTCTGTCCCCAATATTAGCAGACATCTTTGTCTATCTCCCCAAACCACTCACTGCTGGAAAAATGACCTGTTGTGACTATTTCTTGGATTTCCCAATGAGATTTTGATCTAGTGCATTTTCTAGATCTTTGTGGAAGAAGTATGGTAAGGGAGCTAGGCTGTACTTTTTCCTGTTTATCTGCCATCTTGACTCCATCCACTCTTCCCAGAATTCTAGTTGAATCTGTGCCCAAGCTGTGTTTTTCTTTAAGGCTTTTTTAGTATATATTTTAGAGTCATTCTTTTCCTTGTTATAATAATTGTTCTTTATGGTAGCAGTCTTTTCTTTTGTTCATTATTCCAGAGTTATTTTCTGATTTCAAACTGTGTTAGGTTCAGATTCTACACACTTCTGGAAGAAATGGCTGGGTCATGCTAAATCATGTTTTGAGTCTTCTTGGGTCCTGTGGCTGCTTTTGGGGGGAGCATCGAGTATTATGGAATTTCAGGATCTCAGGAACAATTCAAGCAGGGGACTTGCAAGGTTTCAGTGTGCCCAAAGCAGTTTGGTCCCCCTTTTCTAGAGATCAAACTATGTGATTCCACTAAATCCTTTGTGTTCTGAAAGGCCTGTGCCATGGCTCTTTTCTTCAAAGTCATGCTTTGTTCTGGTGATCGAAATCCCTCTCTCCAGAGACGCATATCTGGGCCACTAAGCTAAGAGGACTGTGTTTTTATGGGGTATAGGGGGTAGGGCAATGGAGAGAAGAAGAATCTGAGATGAACTACTTTTTTACACTCTCTCAACATGATGGGATGCCCCCTGTGAACCTTTTAACATCCATCTCATTTTTCTTCAGAATTTAAGAGCGTTAGGCAAAAGCTGAAGAAGAAAGAATAATTAGAAAAGTGCATTTTAAAGTATATGTTCCTAAAACTTCCTAAAGCGGAATAAATCCGGTGCTTCTGTTATATAACCCATTTTTCAGATCATGCTTTTAATGTCTGACTCCTATGGTGATGCCAAAAACATTTATTAAGTACCTGCGGTGTGCAGTGTGCTATTCTAGGTTGTCTAATGTGGAAAGCCACATTAAAAACAATGAAATTTCATTGTTTTGGAAGATGGTGATACTGCCTACAATTGATGGGAGGAGAGTAATGAAGGAGAGGACTGAGGGGAAAATCAACTTTGGTTTCTGAGAAACATGGCCAAATCCTTTTAAATTCCTTCTTGTCTCTCTGTAGCATGAATGGGCGATAAGAAAAGTGAACACAAAGCCTTTAGCAGATGGCTTGCTTTAGCAAAAGATACACACACACACACACATACACACACACAGAGGTTTATTAGAACACTATTAGGATTTCTTTTTTCCTAGATATATAGAAATGAATAATCAGAAAGTAGAAAAACTAAGTTTGTTAAAAATCACAATACATATGATAGGACTGCTTTACTTCCAAATGCCTCACAGTGCTTTGGAGGCATGATTTTTTAATGGACTATATACTCTTTATTATAGGAAGAAATATAATGGTTTCCCAAAGGGAGAAACTGAAATGAAAATATTAGGTGAAATGTGGAGAGTGACAGAACTAATCAGTGACAAAGCCAGGAACAAAACCATTCTGTTATTTCCTGATTGAATTGTTCCCTAAGTACATAAAGATAAAAACACTGCAAAAGGTGCTACAAAAACACCTATCAGGTCTGCTGGAAAGAGCTGAAAAGAAACTCCAGGTTGCTAAAATGTCCATTATTTATTTTAAAAATGAAACTTTAGAGTTAGAATGACAAAAAAATTACTGCCTCAGAAACTTTTAATAAGCTACTTGGTCCCAGAGCTACATATTGGTACTATGAAGGTTTCATAAGTCTCCCTTTCAAGTCAGCCCATTCCTTTCTATGACCATTGCCTCTATTCCATTTCAGGCCCTTGTTATATTTTCCTTTAGCTAATGAAATAGTTTTCTAAACTATGTCCTTACTTCCAGTCTCTCTCATATCAAAATCCTTCTGTTCATACTCTGCCAGAATAAGAATAGCTTCCTGAAGAGCAACTCTGATAGTAGTTGTAATGAGAGCTAAATTGTATATAGCTTTTTAAAGTTTCTGAAATGTTTTACACATGTGGTCATTTGATTTTATCTCACTTGGTCATTAAAACTACCATGTGAAGTAGGGGCTATTATTATTCCCATTTTACAGATGAGAAACGTGAGGCTCTGAGAGGTTAAGGAGGTTTTGTTATATCACCATTCTCAGGGACCATGCCATGAAACCACCTTGAAAAGAGCTTATATTTAAGATGCTGGCACTTAAAACAAAACAAAGAGATTTCTTTTTGACAAACATTATTATAACGTCCCTATAGGAAGGAAAAAATGAAACCATGGGAATATGGACCCTTGTAGATACAGCAGTGTTAAGAGACAGGAGTCCTATTAGGGAGAAGATTACTCCCACAATTCCTTTAGGGCACTCACCTTTCTAAGTGTTCCACTTCCATAACAAACTCAAAGAAACCCTCCCTTCATAAAGTGAAGCTGAGGGAACAATGAGAGAGAGGGACTGATAGACAGACAGACATTTGCAAGGAAGAGGGAGGAAGGAATGGGTCTTTTCACATAAGGATAGTGGCCATCTAGAAAGAGTAGGAAGATCTCTTTAGCCATACATCTCCAATCCTTAGCTACTGTTCTGAGGTCCATCTAGGCCTGAATTTTTTTTTAAAACCTTTATTTATTTTATGATTAGGAATTTCAATTTAGCTTTAATTTCTTTTTCCTGCTTATGTTAAGCAGAATTTTCTTGTGTTGCTGCTGTATGGGGAGAGTGAAAACTTCTCAGGCAGTTTGGGATTGTTAACTTCCTTCTTCCTCTTTCATTGCTGCTGTCAATCAGCAGTAAGCCTCTTTGAGAATCTTTCCACCACCATCTTTCAGTCTTTGTCTGCTTTTCCTGCCTTCGTGGGCTCCCCCTCCTGCCCAGTAGGAGTCAGGGACAGCCCAGGTTCACTCCTCCTCCCTTGCTTTGGTGCTCTTCCCCACCTTTTTCCCTTGCTGTTAATCGGCATCCTTGTTCTTTATAAACCTGTTTCTCAGCCACTGAGAGATAGTGGCAGGCTTCCCTGTGACTTCCCATTTGGGGAAGATTTGGTGACGAGACTTAAGTCTGCATCTCAACCAATGAGAGAGGAGACAGTCGGGAAGGGGGTTTAACTGCATTAGAGTATAAATTCTTGCATTGCCTTTTGTAACACACCTCTCCTCCATGATGAGTCATGGGGAAGACTCCTGGGGAAGAGAATAAATTCCTGTTCTTATTCTAAGAGATCTCTGTGGTTTTTTAAAAATTACATTAAGGATGAGATTTATTTTTCATCCCAAACACTGCAATATGCTCTGTAGATACCTATATTAAAATTCTTAAAAATTTTTATCTTTTTCATTCTTATGCTGGATTTTTTTTTGTCTGGATGTTTCAAGTTTATAGTTGAATTTAGCTCATTAGTTTTGCTATTAGTGGAAAGATACGCTCTCTGAATTTCATAATTTTTACTTGTTGCTTTTTGAATTTTATAATTTTGAAATACAATTGTTTTCTTTTGAAGTACACTTTTGTTCCCTAATGCTATTTTCTTTCTTTCCTCTTTTTCAGCCTTTTTTATTGAAACTTTCAGTTCGATTTTTATTTAAGTATTATTTCTCTTTGTTTTGTTCAGTTTTGCTTTTCTTTTGAATATATTTGACCTTTTTAGGTCTCCTGTGTAGTTACTTCCATTATATTCAGTCTGCTACACCTCAGGGTTTCATCTGCATATGAATGCCTGTTATTTAATGATAGGAACCATAGTAACAATTGCCAGTTGCAGTGATGTTACTCTCCTTCTGCTAATTTGCATATTTCCTTTAATACCATTTGATACATGTCAATTGCTCACTGCATTACTTTACAGTGTATAAGACTGAGCGGATAGATCATTTTCATACTTTGGTGAGTCAAATATATTGTCATTATGAATAAATATTATGAGTTTTTTTAAATAAAAGATTAAAATCATCATAAGCATTAGTATTCATATTTAATGATAATTGGAGAAGAAAAATTGACACTACTTTTTTAAATTGAAGGACACAATAAAAGAGTTGGTGGACTATAGAATAGTTTATGTAAATAAAACTTTATTTAAAAATGTTAAAAATTATACTTAGGCCTTGGGCCATACAGAAAGAGGTGACTAGGTCATAGTTTTCCTACTCCTGGTTTATAGTGGAATAAGGACAGGAAAAAACATTAATCATATGTTCTACATAATACAAGACCTATTTGAGAGATCAAAATTCCTGACATGATCCACGTAGGGGAGAGTAACTGGGAGGTTGTTTGCAATTTCTTTTTGAAGTGGAGAAATTTTGTGAAAAATTGGCAGCATTAATGATGAAAAGAGGTGAACATCATAGCAAGTAAAATACAGAATTGTGTCTTATACTAGAATAATTGCCTGTTCAGCAGATCTGTACAACTTGGCAGCAGGTAAGGGCGAAAATTAAAATAGTCTAAACTTCAGCCACAGATAGGTTAGACTAGAGATGATGGTTGGTTGCTGAGGGTCATATGACAAACAGGAGAGAGTACGCAGTGGCTACTCTTCATTTTTTTTGCTGGCTACCCCAAATCCTCCTATAGTGGAAACTGAAGCAAGGTTCTTGTTATCAGAATTGGCTATTTTATCTGTGAGCAAACTTAATTCCATATTCCCTGTGTCAATTTACCCTGTCTACATCTTGTACTTTATACAAACAATGTAGTTATTTGGCTATTTTCCCCCCAATTATAATATAAGCTCTTTGAGGGCAGGGACTATTTTTGCCTTTATGTCCCCAAACCTTAGTACTTCTCACGTTGTAAGCATTAATTAATTACTTGTTGGTTAACTGACTAACTAGAAATGAAAGCTTTGCCTGAGTCTAGAAGAAGAATTGATTCCCTTAAGCCATAGAGTATCATCTAAGCTAGATCTGGCAATGAGTAAAGTCTTGTCTTGGCCATGAATTAGATTTGTGAGGCAAAGTTGCACAAAGTCACCAGCCTCACTCTTTCTATTGAAGTCCAGCTACAAAATGAAAGTCGGGATCACTGGCGATGAACCAGTAGGTAGTACATGACCTTGCTGTCTTTATTGTCTGCCCTAGCTCTAAGAGCTCTACAGTGCCTGCTTCTGCTGCCTTCATGGCCATTGGAACAAATTGTTCTCATCCACCCATTCCACGAGGGGGAAGTCTTCACATGTTTTGGGTAGACATCCCCCTAACTTAGTGACTGACAAGGTAGTAGTCCTGTTAACTACCCTCAACCCAGTTTTACAGGGATATGGCCACTGTACATGCCATAGCTTCTTGGAACCACAGATGACTGTTGGGTGACAGACACCAAAGGTGAGTGAGTAGCCCTTAGTAGTCCTTGGCAAACCCTCCCACCAGAAGTGCAAGTCCTCTCTGACTATTTTATGGAGAACTTGCACAAGTGAAGTTCTCACATGGAGGCAGAATAAGAGATGTAAGGATACTCTCAAGGTCTCTCTGAAGAATCTTAGTATCATTTGTGAGACACAGGAGATGCTGGCACAGGACTGCCCAGCATGGTGTGCTTGCATCAAAGAAGGTGATGTGCTCTATGAACAAAAGCAGGATCCAAGTAGCACAAAGGAAACAAATGTACAAATCTAGAGACATCTTCATCCCAAATATTCAAACAGATGATTTGTGCCTGGCCTGTGGTAGAACCTTCCCAACTTGTATTGGAGTGATCAGACATAGTTGAACACATCGTATCTTGACCCCACCATTGTGATGTCTTTGATACTCTTCAATCACAAAGAATGAATAACAACAGAGTACCATCTCCTACAGGAAGGGCCAACGCTAGGTCACCTATATCAGAAAGAGATAGCTTACCTGGACATAATGGACATGCTTAGTTCTCCAGAAGTATAAAAGCATGACCTCATTGTCAGGAGATAGCTAGATCCCCCTGGATTTTACAGAGAAGCTTTACCTATGGGCAGGTTCAGTATTATATGTCTGAATCCAAATAGTAGTACTAAGCCCCAAATAGGATCTTTCTCAGATAAGGACCTTTGGGTTCCTTGGTTAGGAAGAATAGAGGTCTAGACTGAGCATGCAACAGAACTACAGCAGGGTGCAAGCAAAATGACAAGAACAAAATAAATTGCTTTATAAAAAGGATCAGAAGCTTCACATTTGAATATCTACAGGTTCTAAAGCTAGCGTTCTGAACCCGGGGTCTATAAACTTAAAAAACATTGTTAGCTATATTTCAATATAATTTATTTCCTTTGTAGTCCTGTGTATTTTATTTTGTATGTTTAAAGACATTATTCTGAGAAGCTATCTGTAGGCTTTTTCAGACTTCCAAAGGAGTCTGCAACATTAAAAAGCTTAAGAATACATCCTCTAAAGAAAAGAATCCTCTGATCATATCAGGGATGCTTATAGAACCTGGAGTGGTTCTCTGGTCCTGGCATAACAACTGCAATGGCATTTACTGAATTTGGCAAAACCACTAGATAGTGTACAAAGGAGAATACCGTCTAAATTTGTGGTGTGGGAGGACAAAAAAAAATTATTATTGAGATGGTAACAAGAAGAGTGGAGCCCCAAAAGAGCTAAGATAGCAGGACTGCCCCAAAGGACTAAAAGAGTGACTTGATTTGAAGATAGCTCTAGCAATGAAACAGTTACTGACCTGTGACAAATTGATGACCACAGAAAAACATTTGAATAATGGTAAAGGAGTCACTGATATCATCTGTCTTGCAAAAATCAACCCCAAACACTTCAGGAACAATTTCTCATGGATGGGATATAGGAATAAAACAGGTAATTAGACATACAAAATGAAGTGAACTAAAAAAAAAAACTCACAAAAAATCTGATGAGAGGTGTTCCCATGGATGAACCCATACTTCATGGTAAGAAAAAGGGACGTGGGAATGAAGACCCATGATAGAATCTTACTCCAAAACCACCATCAATAGAAAACCAGGAAAACAGAATTACCTTTTGTTACTATTGCATAGAAGATCCATGAGAAAAATGGATGCTTATAGACATGCAGAAGATGCATGTCTATAGGACCAATATCAGGAAAAGGAGATGAAGCAAGAGAAAGAGGTCACTGTAGACCCTGAAAGTAATAAGCACGATCTCAGCATCAATTCCTTACAAGCATATGTCACCTGGACATGCAGGATTCCTACACACATTATGGGGAAGATTGAGAATGTAGACTACACTGCAGTCCTGGAATATGGAAAGAAAATGGTCAGTGCATTCCAATCCTTCTCTCACAGACATTTGTGAGCAGAATCAGGGAAATAATATATAGAATTATTACATCAGTGTAAATTTAAAGAACAACAATAACAAAGAGAAATTGGCCAGCATATAATTATGATTTTACCAGAGAGGAGGGGTTATGGGTCTGGACCACTGCTTACATAGAGTGAGAGAACTGCACCTTGAGTTCTCTATGGAAACTCATCTATGCTAATTTTTTTCATGATTATACCTCGAAGCAAATCTATGCTGTTTGACATGTTACAGCATGAGTCTAGGCAGCTAGTCTGAGATCTTACTGACTGCAGCTTCATAGTATAAGGTTTACTTCATGGTCTGGAAACCTCAAATAATCAAGTTCAAGTGCTTAAAATCCTTTGAGGAGCCCACATATCTTTTGGGACTTTTTGAGTTTAATTCATTTTAAAATTTAAAATTGTCTTAGCGAGGGGTGAAGAAAGCTCTCAGTTTGTATTTCCCTCTATTTTGCTTAGGGTCCATTGAGGACATTTCACCTGTGATTTGTCTTATATGGATTCATTGAAAACTTCTGTTCCAAACTTTTGAAATTCCCTTTGTGTAGTGTGATCTTGGGCAGGGGGGGAGGGGATTTACAAGCTCTTCTTTGTGTGTTTGTACTCCAGGCCTATGTGGAAAATGTTCTGTAGCTCCTTTTCTTATGTCATCTCAGTAAATGCTTTTGCTGTAAGTTAATTATATCTCCTAGCTAACCATGAAGGGGAAAATCATTGAGGTATTGTTTGGGTAGGTCCAGGGCCAAAGAACTAGCCCTGGGAGGCTCAGATAGTAATCATCATATGGGTACCCAATTGGAAAAATTGTGAGAGCTGAATTGAAGAGAGGGCCTAGAAGGGGTAGTGTGTGTGTGTGTGTGTGTGTGTGTGTGTGTGTGTGTGTGTGTGTGTGTGTACACTGTCAGAATCAGTTGGTATTTTGATTAGTTTGCTAAACTACTTTTTTTTGCTTCTTTTATTTACTTTTTATTTTAATTTATTTTCTTGATTACATTATTCATTTCCACAAGGTTTTGAGTTACAAATTTTCTCCCCTTCTTTCCCCTACCCCAAGCCCAAAACAGTGATCCCACTGTAAAGCCCCTCCCACAATCTGTTCTCTTTTATGTCTTCCTCCAACGCCCCTCTAACTTTCTAGTAGGGCAGGGAAGGTCTCCCTACCCCAGTCCCAGTATGTCTTATTTCCCAGTTGCATGTGGTTAATAATAATT
>JAQQSW010008547.1:0-13443 GCA_028646575.1 Pseudocheirus occidentalis
CCCCCCTCCAAAAACAAAAGTAAACAAACATAAAAAAGCCCCTCCCCCATGAGGTTTTACCTTACACTATCAGATTAGCCAAGTTTAAAATGCTAAGTGTTAGTTGGAACACGTGGAAACACGCACACTAATAAACTGCTGGTAGAGCTATAAGGTGGTCCTGCCATTTTGGAAAAGGACTCAGAATACGAATAGGCAGTTTTTCTTTAAGAATGTGCATATTTTAATTTATTTTGTTTTTAAAGTTAAAATATTTATTTTAAAATATTAAAATATTGTTTTGTTTTTAAAAATTTAAAAATACGCACCCTTTTCTTTAACTGCTCGTCGTCATTCACTATACACACTCAGTTTGACCTTTAGGACGTCTCAGTCAATAAGCATTTATCAAAAGCTTACTCGGTGCCGCGGACCCTGCTAAGCGTTCTGAGGTCCAAAGAAAGGCAGAAAACCATTGCTGCCCTCAAGAAGCTCACAATCTAACGGAGCCACAGCAAGCAAACAAAAATGCGGACTAGATGAGGCAAAACAGGAATAATTAACAGAAGAAAGGCAGGACACTTAAGAGGGGTTAGGAAAGGCTTCCAGCAGAAGATGGAATTTTGGCTGGGACTTAAAGAGGGAATGTAATCCAGGCATGGCAGACAGCTGGAGAAATGCCTGGAGCTGGGAAATGGAGGGTCTGGCATTTCACAGAACAGCGAAGAGGTCAGTGTCCCTGGGTCAAAGAGTACCTGGGGGCAGGGAGGCTCTGTCTCTGGTATAGCACCCCTATTTGTTCACCCATCACCCTAATCCAGGCCCTCATCATCCCTCCCTGGACTACTGTGATGGCCTTCTCTAACTGGTCTTCTGCCTCATCTCCTAACCCTCTATTCTGCTACCAAAATAACTTCCCTCAGGTTTCCCAAATCTGACCCCCCATCCCTCTATCAACTCCTTCCATTTCTCCCCTTTTCCTTTCCTCTCTCCCACACAATCAATAAGCTCAAGTGGCTACTACTCCCAAGGTCAGATCTGACAACCTGGGAAGCTTTCCCAAGCTCCCTGACAACCTGGTCCCTTTCTGCCTTTCCAGACACCGGACCTTCTGTACATACTTTATGTGTACCTAGTTATTCATATAACTCGTGGTTATATGTGGTTCCCCCTCACTGGAATGTGAGCTCCTTGAGGGAAGGGACTTACATCTTTTTTTTTTTTTTTTGCTTTTTGGAGGGGGAAAAGCTGGGCAATTGGGGTTAAGTGACTTGTGCAAGGTCACACAGTATTAAGTGTCTGAGGCCGCATTTGAACTCAGGTCCTCCTGACTCCAGGGCTGGTATGCTATTCACTGAGCCACCTAGCTGTCCCAGACCTCTTATTCTTAATAAATGTATGTTGAGTCACTAAGAAAACAACAAAGACTGACTTGGTAAAATTTAAAATCTAGTTGGAGGAGGGAAATCTCATAAATATAATCTTACTTTGTAATTTTTTTAGTGCCAAATATATTCCTTATTTTTAAAAAAATATTCAAACATACCTGAATAAACCGAATTCAGTAGGTCTTTAAGAGAAAAAAGGACCCTCTTCCCCCCCAATTCCAGAAAAATAATCATTTGCCATAATTTTAACATAGTACAACTTAGAATTTACAAACTGACAAGTAACACTGCACTGCTGAGCTGAACTACAAGAACACTTGCATGATTCCTTCATACTCTCATTCTAGGATTCAATTACTGTACTGAGATACGTACACTAAGCACATTTGTCTTTGTAGATTATAGTGATATATATACTCACTGATTTTCACATGGGGTAAAGCAATAGGTCTTTCTTAACATCCTATTTTCCATATATTTAACATTTCTAAGTTACAATCTTCCGACATTGGCATCTACCATCATAAATTCAGCTCCCTTGGAGCTGGCAGATAACATAAAACAACAGAGATCAAACAAGACAAAATGCAGTTTGCTACCTGTTCTTCCCAGCCTAGCAACCGGGAAGTCACACCAAGAACTCTACTGCAGAGGCAGGAAACCAATACCTGCTCGCTCCCCCTCGAATCCTGAGGAAGGGAAGAAAGAAGACAGTGAAGGGATGGGAGAGAGGAAGGAAAAGCAGAGGAACGGCAAGACCCAGAGAACAGGGCGGGAGGCCTTACTAAACGGGATCCTTCTTCATGTGCCCTCATACTGTGCCTTCAGAAGTTTGAGAATTAAAGATCCCAGAGGCAGGGATTTTACTTAAAGGGATCGAGAAACCTTGAAAGGTCACCTCTGATCTATTCCCAGATTTCAGAATACTAAACAGCCCAGCATTCTTTTTAAAAATGTCTCTAAGCCCATCCTGCCCTACCAGAAAATTAGAGGGGTGATGGAGGAGGGGCTTTACAGTGGCATCTCAGTTTTGGGGGTGTGGGTAGGGGAAAGATGGGGAGAAAATTTGTAACTCAAAATCTCGTGGGAATGATGTAAACAAGAAAATAAATAAAATAATTTTTAAAAAGTCTCTGAGAAGGCAATCCTTCCACTTAAAAAGAAAATTCTTATTTTAATCTCGATTTTCTTTCCCAATATGCCCCTTACCTATCCTCTCCCTCATAACAAAAGGACATTTATCAAATCCTACATAATGTGCAATGCCCCACACGTAGTCTCCTGCACCTCAGCAAGGAAGGCAGATGCAAGCTCATCTCTTCTCTGGGGCCAAGCCTGGTCACTACAATTTCACAGCACTGGAAGTTAATTATTTTTGGTTGTTTTTTTTTTTTCCATTCTTCCATTCACACTGTTTTCAGTGTGTGTGCATGGTGTGCGTGTATTCCGGCTCTGTTGACTTCATTCTGTGTAGTTTCACACACATAACTTCTCCCCACATTTTTCTATCTTTATCCTCACTGCTGCACAGGGCAGTAACACTGCTATGTTACAGGATAATAGACCGACATGCCACAATCCGGCCATTTTCCAGCTAAGGGGCACCTATTTGTTTCCATTTCTTTGCTACTTCAGAAAATGTTACTATCTTGTTTTTTTTTTTTTTGGAGGGCAGTTGGGATTAAGTGACTTGCCCAAGGTCACACAGCTAGGGTCCGAGGCTGGATTTGAACTCAGGTCCTCCTGACTCCAGGGCCTGTTCACTGCGCCACCTAGCTGCCCCCAAATGTTACTATCTTGTGATGTGTATGGGGCATCTTTGCCTTTGCACTGGGGTACAGGCCTACAGACTGTCTTGACCTCCTGGAAGGGCAGCTGACAGCTCAGCCAAGAGCTCTGCCACAGCGACTGTCATTTTTGTCAAGCGAGAGTCACTGGTACTGGGAGCCTCTCCCATGCCAATGCTGTGCCAAGTTCCTTAGCGCCTTGCTTCTCAAACCAGTGCTTTCTGAGCAGGATACAGCCTATGCCTTAAGTGCTGGCTTCTACTAGAGCAGGAAGGGGCTCAAACTGAGCCTGAAAAGCTCCAAAGAGGGCAGGCTGAGGTGCAACCTCCTTTCTGCTGTTCCACGGCACCATCTGCCCTTAGAATGGGCTGCACATGCTCTGACGCTGAAGGCCCTGGTCTTATAGTGGGGCTGTACTAGGTGATCAGTGAGGTCCTTTCAATGCTCAGGAGCCCGTGGTTCTAGAGCAGGGGTAGGGAATAAAAAGAAGATCAAGACACTGTCCTTCCCCACAGAGTCTACAAAGGCGTGATGTAATTTTGTGCTGTAAGATTTTTTTTTTAAGATAGTTCAGAAGGAAAAGCCATCATATTTAGGAGAATTAATGGTGACACACTGAAACAATTTTTGGGCTAAGAATCAGACTATAAAGAAACTTACCTTTGTGGCCCACCAACCACACAGTTAGAATCTGCCAAGACCAATAAAGAATCTTAATCCGTATAGAGACAATGTGATTTTGGGCATGTTGTTTGCAACAGCAGACCCCCAAAACTGAAGGTTCCACAAAATAACTGATGAGATAGTTTAGTAGTAGCGAGTGAGCTGGAAAGGAGGGCCACATGTCTAGCTTTTAAACAAGAGGGCCTGCACATGAACTACACAGTGAAGGAATTTTGCTGAGTGGGAAACTTGAAAGGATCACAGATTGAAATGGAGATTAAATAAAATCTGGGTGAAACCAAAACACAAGGCAATTGAAAACACAAGCCTGGAACACTTTAGATGGATCCTGGACTTGTGGAAACCCCCAATTCTCTCCAGGGATCTCTAGCATTCTCAGAGAGTGATTGAGGTCAGGCGACATCGTGGGTGCTGCATTTAAATAGCATAAGAATTTTTCTGAGTAATATAGTAACTCATTTCTCCTACAGGCAGTCTCTCGTTACCCCCATCCAACCTCTTCCTGAATGTTACTGTGTTCAGTTCTGGGCACCACAATTTGAAGGAGGGTGCTGATAAGGTGGAGAATGAATGTCCAGAGTAGGGCAAACAGGATGGTGGTGACAGCTGAGTCCATGTCATCTGAGAAACTGAAGGAACTAGTCACGTTTGGACACGAGAGTTGTGTCCAGGTATCTGAAGAGCCGGCACACTGAAGGATTCCCTTAATTCTGTGCGGCCAGAGAGGCAGAACCAGGAGCAGCAGGGGGATGTTGTAAAGAGGAAAACTTGGTCTTGAAGCAAAGACTGACTTCCAATAGTTAGAGCTGTCCCAAAGTAGATGGGGGCGATCTTAAAATACAATGGGCTGCTTCTCCTCAGAGGTCTTCAATCAAAGAGCAAAAAAGGGAAGACTTCCAGGTACTTATAGGAGGGACCCCTCCTACATATGGGGTCTGAACTGCTCCACCACTGTCACTTTCACCATCAAATCCTGTGTATCTCCGTATTTCATATAAACCAGTGCCTCTGGAACTGTGGTCCTTATTTAGTACAAACAAAACATCTTTGGGAGACAGGAAGGAAAGAGGTACAGCCCTAGCCTATAAATTCATGAACACTAAGTGAGACTGGAGAAAGGTAGTTAAGGCAACTTTGAAAACATAATTACATATAAGTAAAATATAATCAATTCACTTAAAGCTTTTTCCTGAAGTTTAAGCATCCAAATCAGGCCTTAATCACTAATTTATTGGACAACTAGCAAATTTATATGTGCATCTGTTAAGTTATCCTAGACTAATTGTGTCAGAACTCAAGATTCCCACAGGCTGCATATTGACTTAGAAAACCAGACGTTAATATTACCTACAACTTATTGTATTTTCATTTATCTTGTTAACATATTTCCCAATTACATTTTAATCTCATCCCACTGGCCCCAGAAGTGTTATGAGTCTCATGCACAGGAGTCTTAAAAACAGAAGCCACATCTATCCCCTAAGGCCCCTGCCTCAGCTCCCACTTCTCAGTCTGGCTTCTTCTAATCCCACCACTCTAGCAAAACTGGTGTTTTCTCCCCCCAAGGCTATCATGTCTTTTTTAAAAAATATTTTATTTTCCCCTCAATTACATATCAAAACCATTCTTCAAACTTTAAAAAAAAAAGTTTTGAGTTCCAAATTCTCTCCCTCCTTTCCTCTCCCTCCCTGAAATGGTAAGCCATCTGATAAAGCTTATATATGTGCAATCACATATAAACGTAAAACATTTCCTATTAGTAATTTAGTACAGGACTTGAGAAGAAAAGAGAAAAACAGCATGCTTCAGGCTGTATTCAGACAGTCTCGGTCTGTTAATGGCTAAACCCTAAGGCCTTTTTTTCCTATTCTCCTTCTCAACTTCCCTGCAGTTTCTGACACCGTTCATCACCTCCTCTTCACAAATGCTTCCTCTTTCCTTAACATCCTGGTGGGACCACTCTTCCTTAGTCATCCTCCATGCACTACCCCGAGTGTGGCTTTCCTTACAGTCTCTGTCTGGTACTTCCTTCTTACTTCTTTCTTTTGTTTCTTGGAGTGGGGGAGGGCAGGGCAATTGGGGTTAAGTGACCTGCCCAAGGTAACACGGCTACTGTGTCAAGTGTCTGAGGCCCGATTTGAACCCAGGTCCTCCCGGCTCCAGAATCGGTGGTCTATTCACTTTTGCACTACGTAACTGCGTACACGAGGACCCTCTGCTAGTCTCTGCTCTCTCTGGGGCATATCCTAGACCTCCCGTCGGTGTCTCTGAAGAACATGAAGCAGCAGCAGCAGAAGGCAGCCTCTGCCTCGGACAACGGTCACTGGAGAAGTCCTCACCAAACAAGGTGCAATCACAAAAGGGGCTTTGATCAGGGGAAATGTTCAGAGCCCTTTCTCGGACACAGATCTAATATAGGTGTACGTGTAAATATACATAAAACAGAGAGTTGACAGAAATATGAGCAAGAACCATTTCCCAAAAATGAACAGGAAATTTCCTCCAAACATCCAGGCTACAAACAGCCCTATGAAATAAGATCCAAATCACTAAGAAAAAAGTAACTTAAAACCGAGGGTTTGGGGGCAACCAGGCGGCACGGTAAAAGGAGTATCGGCCCTGAAATCTGGAGTTCAAATCTAGCTTCAGACACTCGACACTTAGAAGCCGTGTGACCTTGAGCAAGTCACTTAAGCCCAACGGCCCCGCCTTCCCCCTCCAAAAACAAAGCGGGGGAAAAAAAGTAAACAAACATACAAAAAATGCCCCCAACACGAAGCTTCACCTCACACTCATCACACCAGCGACACTTAAGACGCTAAGTTTTACACGGGCCACGTGAAAACACGCGCGCTCAGAAGCCGCGGGTGCAGCTGGGCAGCGGACGAAGAAGGTCCGTACGTGCCGTCTCCCCTCGGACGGACCGCGTCGCCTGGTCCAGCCACCAGGCACGTTCCTCTCGGGAGCGAGGAGGGGAAGCTCATCCACGACATTCCCAGCAGCACTTGGTGCAGCGGCCCCAGCTGGAAGGACACCAGGGCACGTCCGGGGAACGGCTCGTGACCGGTTCTCGGGGTGCAGAGGGGCCCCGCCTCCCTTCAGACCCCGCACCTCCGTGGTTATCCGCGTCTCGCTCTCCCCGGCCTGGCGCCGGCCAGACTTTGGGGCGGGAGGGGGAGCCCCCAATTCCAAGGGGCGCCGAGGCCCGGGGGCAGGGGGGAACCGCAAGGGTCACAGACTGCCCGTCCCCCGCCCGGAGCGCGACGGAAGCCAGTGCCCTGACGAGCTGCCGCGGCCTCGGACCCCCGACCCCCGCTGCGGCAGCGTGTTTTACAGATCTGGAAACTGAGGCCGGCTCTGAGCGCGCAGCAGGCGCTCCCTACGCGCTCGCACTCGGGTCCGGGTCCGAGCGCGTGGCCTGTCTCACGGGAGCCCCTCTCCCGCACTCCCCCGAGCCTCCTAACCGCACGGCCGAGGGGGCACGCCCGCGGCGGCCCTGCCCCGGACCCGGGGCTCCCCCGGGGGGCGCGAGCGCGGGGCCGGGCTAGGGGAACAAACGGCCGGGGGTTGGGGAGGCCCCGCACGAGGAACAGACGCGTGGCAAAAGCCCGCGGTCCGACGGACTCTCGCTTCTCTCCCACGGCCCCACCCCCAGCTTACACAGGAGGAAACTGAGGCCCGGAGAAAAGCGACTTACCCAAGGTCGGCGGAGCGCCTCCAAGTCCCGGGCCCGGAAGGGACGCCTCCTTCGGCCGCGCGGCCTCACCGCCTCAGTTTCCAGCCCGGTCCGAGGCCGGCGCGCGCCGCCCGGCACGTACCCCTTGGCCCTCCTGCCCCTCCCCCAGCCGCGGGCGCGCTCCGCCCCTGCACCCGCCTCGCGCCGCTCCCCAAGGGCCGCAGCCCCCCTGAGCCACCCTTGCAAATCGCCCTCTGGCCGCCTGGGGCCCCCCCGCCCAGGCTGAGGCTCCTCCTCTCGGGCTCACCTGCTGCACCCGCCCACCGCCGGAGGAGGAGACTGCGGTCGCGGCCGAGGGCGGGGCGAGCGTCCGTTTGGATCCAGTTCATCTCCTATCTCGTGTCAGGTGGCAACGCCACCTGGCGGGCTGCCGGGGAAGGGTCACGGGGTGGGTGGAAGGGGCGGGGACGGGGGGAGGGGAAGGCCCGGGCTTCCTAGCCTCGCTCGGCCTCCTGCGCACGCGTCCCGGCGCCGCAGATAAAAAGCGAAGAGCGCCGGCGCGGTCCCAGATGGGAGAAGCGGCACAAAGTGTCGCGAGAGTCGGTCCCGGGACTTTGCGCGTGCACCGCCCCCTCCCCGACTTTAGACTAGGGTCCGAGCGCCGGGCTGCGGCGTCGGGGTCGCCATGGCCGCCCGCGGAACCGCCGAGGAACAGCAGCCTCTGCTGGGCGAGCAGGGCCCGGGGAGCAGGTGAGCCGGGGGCCCGAGGGTCGGGGGCGACGGCGCCCGCCGTGCCCCGCTCCGGCTCCCGGACGCCAGGGGAAGCGGAGGCCGGGGCCGTGGGGTCGGCCGCCGCGAGCATGCGTGGTGGCGCGGAGCCGGCGGCAGCCGGGAGAAAGGGCCCTTGCTCCGCACGGGTGACGTCACGGCGTTCGTGAGCCCGCGCAGCCCCCGGAGCTTGGGAAGTGCACCTGGCCTTCCCTTCTGCGCCCTGCCGGCCTCCGGCGCCTCCACCAGGGACCCTCCCGCGTGGATGGAGGCTCCCCCGTGACCGCCGGGTTCCCATTTTAAAGCCGTCCCTCCGCCCCCTTTTAAACCGCAGACGCCCCGTCGTTTCCCCTTTTCTCCGGTGACAGGTCCTTTGCTCAGGGCAGGGAAGGGGACACACGTTTTAATGGCTGCCGGGAGCTGCGCCAAGCACTTCACAAAGAAGCTTCCGTTCGATTTTCACCCCAATCCCATTTTACGGAGGAGGAGCCTGAGGCGTCGGGTTCGTGGCCGAGGCCACGTTTGAATCCAGGCCCCTTCTGGAAGCCCGGCCGAGCGCTGACACCCCGCTGCCTCTGTAAACACAGTTCTCAGGCCCGGTGCAATGGTCAGCGCTCCTTCTCTAGTAAGCGCCTGGTGTATGCGGGGCGCTCCCTGCGTGTAAGCCCGGGGCTCACGGTGCTGTACACACTGAATATGTACCCGACAAACTTACCGGGTGCGGGGGAAGGAGCCCTGGCAGGAGTTCGGGGGTCAAGCGCTCCAGCCGAGCCGGCTCAGAGATGGAGAGGAGGAGGGAGCTGCCCGGACATACAGGACAGCCGTCGGGTCGGTACCTGAACACCGAGCAGGCCGGCCAGCTGCCCCATCAGAGCCCAAGGGGAACTCTCAGATGGGCCACAAGGCTTTGGATTTGATCCCAGAGGGAGCTGAGAGCCTCTCCATTGGTTGGGGGAGAGAAGGGCCGGGTCAGACCTGTGCTCTAGGAAGTCCACTGGGGGCAGCTGGGTGTTGCAAGAACACAGCCCTGTGACCTTGGTCAAGTCACTTAACCCCTGCCCTCCCCCCCTCCAAAAATAGAAGAAAAGGAGCTTCACTGCCTGCCTGTGGGGAAGATGGATCGGAGGGGAGAGCCTTAGGGGGCTGCTGAGGCGATGGGGCAGATGGCAGAGGCAGCACCTGGCAGGCTGAGCTGTGTGTGTAGCATTTGTGTCCCTTTGTCACCTGCTGCTGACTTGGAGCTGCTTGATATTAGGCCCGACGTCCCCTGCGGAGCTCCGGCTTTTCTGATATAGCCTCTTGTTGCACAGAAGTAAAGAGTAGCCTTGAAAGGGCTGGCCTGGGGGGGCTCCGTCACAGCGGGCCACGTGGCCACCACGGCAGAGCCTCCCCTGAATGTCAGGTAGTCGTTATTTGTTGTGCGCTGATTTTTACACAGACCTCTCTGCCGGTAGATTCTAAATCGTGGTTTCACTTGTTTCTTTGTATCTCATTCTTGGTTTGGGGCCCACACCGCAGTCGGCATCTAATACAGGGGCTCATTTTCGTTGGTGCTTCAGACTGCCCTCCGGCTCCAGACAGAAATTCCTGTCGCTCCTTCCTCCTCCCGGTTTCTTCTCCCAGGTTTTCGAGTCTGTTTGGTCAGGCTTGGTACCCCGGCTCTGAGGCCCCTCACCAGCACAGCGGCCCTCCTTGGGACAACAGCTTCCCCTGTGGTGTAGTAGAAGTTAGGAGCCAGCTCTGCATCCCAGCTCAGATGTGCTCCCAAGTCGGACTTTTCTAGAGGGTGCTTTGCTGGTCTCAGGGACTCTGAAGTTGTAGAATAATGACTGGATCTCAGTCAGTGAGTAGTTTCCTCACTAGGAGCCCCCCACCCTCATCTACTCGTACCCACACCAGAAGAATAAACCCTGGCACTCTCTCTGCCCTCCACCTTGTTAGGAAAAAGGGGCTTTGTGAACTTGATCCCAGTATATCAATAGGAGACGATAATGGTCTTAAAATGTGGCACCTTAAACTACAGTATCTTATTCAGGCGTGGTCTAACCATGGCACAAGTTTAGTGAGGCTCTGATTTCCCTTGTCTTAGCTAAACACTGGTTGTTGTCGGCCCTGAAGCCTTCAGATTATGCTCCTGACCCATTCTGGCTATGTGACCGGCCTCTCTGGGTCCCCAGGCAGCTCCATTGGACTGTACATTGTTGACTGTTTTGAGATTTGCTGATCTGCACGGATCTCTCTGTGCAGTTACCTACATTAACGAAATCCAGGATCCCCAGAAAAGCTGGGGAAGTGTGGAGTGGCTCCAGCCTCAGAGGGGGAGAGAGTCACTTTTAACCCATACCCCAAATCCGTGTCTGTAAAGGACACACAAACAGGATGTTGCGAATACTTCTCCGGTACCCTAAGTTATGGTCAGGCTTTCAGAAAAGTGAATCTGATTTCATGGTTCTTGATGTGGAAATTCCCCCCATCAGTTCTTTTTAACTCTTGTGTTGCAGGAAAGAATTGTGTTTATAGCCAGTGACTTTGGAATAAGAGCATGTTCTATTTGCTGTGCTCTGCAGCCACGGCGTGGGAACAAGCTCAACCTTCCCTGAAGGCCTCCTAGGCCACCCCTGGCCTAGGGCCTCATTGACTCCCAATCGCCCACAGGTTTCAGAGCCCAGACTATTCATTTTCTGCCACTTGCTGGTGGCTTGTATATTTTAGTCACTTCTTTAATGTTTAGTCCTCTCTGATGAACCTTGGTATGTTAATAGTTAGAAAGCATTTTCACTTGGAGGAAAGTCAAATTTCTTTAGTTTATATGAAGACCCCAATAGCAGGTGACTATTCATTATACTTGGCAACTTGATAAGTGTCAGCATTTTTTGTAACAGTTACTTTGGTAAAATATTAAGGCCTTTGTAAATATTTCCCATTAGCAAGACAAGTATATGCTACTGTTAACCTGAATTTCAGAAGTAAGGCTTATTCCTGGAAGGTCCGCTAGGATGCATCTAAATCAGCGGTTTCCTCTTCTGCCTGTGGAGTTAGGATGCTTTTCCCAAACACATAGACACCAGGCCTGGAATGGGCCGCCAGGAACATCTGATCGGCTCCCCTTGGTGGACAGACCCCTGTGTCCCTTTGTTTCTCTGTGTTTAAGTCCCCTCCTCCCCCTTACATACTGGCCTGTATGTGCCGGCTAACTTACATAAACGTTATTTTCTCATTTCTCTACAAATGTAGCCAGTGGGACATCGTAGAAACTGAAGAGCATTATAGGAGTCGGTGGCGTTCTGTCCGCATCCTGTATCTCACCATGTTCCTCAGTAGTGTAGGTAAGTATTGGGGGATGGGAAGGAAGGGAACAAATCAAAGCCTATGACCTTTCTCTGCTATGTCGTAGGTGGTGAATTAATTTTTCTCTCTCACTGATGAGGAGTAATGTCAGTATATAATCATAAGATTAAACATTGTGCATGAAAATGGAAAGGCAGCATGAGGACCACTTTTTAAAGAAATGTGTTTTTTTTCCCCCATTGTAACCTCTTTGAGTTGACATGTATAATTCTAATGCCTTCACTTGGGACTGGCTCAGAGAATCAGTTGACAAAACATTTGTTAATCAAATGAGATAACCTATAGAAAATGCTGTTTAAATGCTAGCTGTGATTATCCAGCCCTTTCTGTGTGCTAATCCCTGGGCTACAGAGACAAGAAGGAAATGGTCTCTGACTTTGAGGAGCTCAATTCTAATGAGGAGATAGCTTAGCAGTAATAGACAGAATGAGCAGCTTTTTACTGGGCCCTTTTGGCAGAAAAACCTTAGGGAGTGTAGGATGCAGGAAGAGTCAGGAAAAGCTGCTTCCTGTAGAAGGCATGCTTGAGTCATGGAGAAAACCAGCATTCCCCAAAGGCAGGGATGAGGTGAGGAAGAGCTCCTTCAGTCTGGGGAACCACTGTGTCAGCTCCATGCTGCCTGTTTGATGTTCCCTTCGCGAACAATGAATCTCTTCAGGCCTTTTGTTAGTCTGATCTGTGTGTCAAACAGTAACATGTGAAAATCAGATTTCAAGAAAAACTAAAAGTTAAGAGAATACCCAATAATTTAACAAACTTTTTTTGCATTCATTTTTATTGTTTTTGTATTTGTTTTAATACTGCCTTATACTCTATTTCTGTTAGTTTGTAACTCAGACTCTTTTTAGAGATATTTGGTACAAAGTTCTTTTTTTCCATTTAACTGCTTCCCTTCTTATCCTAGATGACTAAATTTTCTTTGTCTAGAAGCTTTTCACATTCATATAATCAAAGTGATCTCTTTTATCTTTTGTAACTACTTCTGTCCCCAATTTGATTAAGAATTCATCCCCAGCCCATAGCTGTGGAAGATTTATATGAGCTACTTCTCTTCTAATTTTTTAATGGTATGATCTTTAACAATTAAGGCACCTAGCCTTTTTTAATTCATTGTAGAATATGATTTAAGATGTTGGTTTAAGCCAAATTTCTGTTATACTACAGTCCACAAAAATCAGCATTTCCAGCGTTATATTACACTTAAGTTTTTAAGATCTACATACCAATAGAGGAAATACCTGTTTTAGCAGCAGGAGCCAGTGGGGACAACTTTTTTCTCCTTGGTTTCCTTTAAATCATCTTGCTTGCCATAGGCATATATTTTGTGAACCCCCTTTGGTCCCTTCTATGCCCTGATCAGACTCCAGAGCAGAAGGTGAGTGGAGAAGGTTCATGAGAATATTTCAGGTTTGTAGCACTGTGTTCTGTGTTTGAAGAAAAATGTTGGAACTTGTAAAGCCATGCACGCGCAGCTTTCCAGAGGACTGCTGCTGTGAACAGCTTTCAAGGTTCTGATTACATAGTATAGTGAACTCTATATTTATTCAGTAACAAATCAGAGCCTTCATCGAAAATAAAAGTACAGCATTCCTAATGTTACAGCTTATCACAGAAAATCAAAATACAGCATTCACCATGTCACAACTCAACAACTTATCACTAAAACGGCCACATAGTTTTAAACAAAGTACAAAATCACAAAATCCTTAATTCAGTCACAAAGTACAAAAGTCAAAGTTCTCCACCCCTAGGTCACAGTATATCATAATCTTCTCAGTCAGTACACAGTATTAAAGTAAAGTCTTCTTTCAAC